>JAMQGT020013905.1:0-119666 GCA_024447675.2 Pterophyllum scalare
GTATTGCTGATCAAGCCTCTTAATTCTCCCTTAATCTCTAAGCCTCTTTTCATGTCTTTTTCTGTTTTGTTTTGTTTTTGTTTGTTCTTTTGGGCAAATTCAGCAGTTTTATTGTGTTTTTGTGATCAGTGTTTTTCTTGGACAGTGACTGTCTGAGTGATCCCTTCAACAAGCCTTTGATTTGGCATAATCTTTATGCCTGTCTTTCAATGCAATGACACACTTTGTAGGTGGGAAATCAGAACTCAGATTTGTGTCCTTTTTAACCTCCAGGTGTTCAATGCACAAAGTTGGCAGATAAAATCTTGCCTGTCTACAGGTTTGCTTTGTTGCACATGAAATAAAGTTACCACTGTTAAGCAAGTAGTGAAAGCTTGAATGAACTGAGACAATACCGCTGCAGTTTCAAGAAAGCTGAAGGATTAAATTAATTATTATTCAGCTGAGCTCATTCCGGCGTAAGAACCTCTATTTTCTGTTTACTGTCCAAGGTGTCATTATGTCAAGATTTAGAAAGAGTATTATGTTGAATTTCTAGTGGCATTTGAATTTTCTTAGACACTAGAAATTCTGAATTACCAGTTGTCACTGAATGCAGCACGGAGCTGCCATACTGCAGGTCACTGTTAAAAGGAAGCTTTCTTGTAACCTCGATCTTCATTCTATCTTTCACCACTATACCTACATCCAGCTGCCCTCTGACAAAGAATGTGTATTTCGGTGGTGTGTCTATATGTGAAAGAGACAGAGTAAAAAGGCAATCTTTATACATCTAAGCTTAGCTGACTAAGGCTCCCTGAAGACAAAGAGAGGGTGAGAGGAGTGAGGAAGGGAGAGTATAGTGGAAAAAGAGAATGTAATTTGAATCTCATATACATTTCAGTTGAAAGTTATTCTAGCCTTGATACATTCTCTCTGGAGTCAGCCTCACACACACACACACACACACACACACACACACACACACACACACACACACACACACACACACACACACACACACACACAGACATGCACAGTTGCGGACAAAGCTCTTGTGTATGAGCACAGATTGACAGTTGAGTGCTCACACTACAGCTCATTCATCCTTGTTGACTACATCTCTGTAGCCAAGTTGAAACTGAATGATGTGTCAGATGCAGCCTCTCTACAAAATAAAACATATTGTTTTTTTTTTTATTGTAGCCACACTTGCTCGCACACAGATACAATATTAAAAGCTGGTAAAAAGAAAGAAAGTGTGGAAAACATATCCTAACAAAAACCCCACAGTTGTTTTAATACTGCGTCAGGTGTCCAAGTGAGGTGTCCCTCCTCAAAAAAATCTAATAAACACATATAGAACCACACAAAATAGTCTGTCTGGGCAATGGTCTTGACTTTTTAGGCTTTAAGAGTATATTCGCAATACTGGAAATCCAAGAAGTAGATGTGACACCTGTAATATAAGCCTGTCAAGGCTATATATCAGGTGCTTCTTACAATGCCAACACTATAGACACATATTTTGACATATTTTAAGCACTCGCACTTGCCAATAGCATCCATCCCCAGATTTGCTGTTTGTGTGTGTGTGTGTGTGTGCATCTGTGTGAGTGTGTCTCTTTTCCTCTGCATAAACAGTGTTCCCTTCTCCTGCAGGCTGACAAGTGAATGCCTTGTTTATTTCTGTTGAGTGAAAAAAGATATCTATTTTTTCTATTTCTCCCTTATACCACCAATTCTTCCTCATTACCCATCTTTTTTTTCTTTTTCCAATTTTAGACAAACATAGGTGAGAATGATGGAGTAATGAGCTAGTATTTCATCCAGGTGACATTGTTGAGCAAGGACAGATGAGGATATAAGACTTTCAGAAGGTTTATTACACATTTATATTACTGTGTTGCTAACTTATTGTGGTGACAGCTTATATAGACTACAGGCATGTGGCACTATGGAATGTAAGCCAAATAATGGTGTATTCAGTTCTAGTCACCTGATGAGTCACTGACTTCAGCTGTTTACCTCTTTCTTAGTGCATCTGTCTTCTTTTTCAGTATTCTTTTTGGCGTTCACCTTTGACCCCCAATTCATTTGGTATCACCCTAGAAGGTGTAGGTATAAGTGGAACTCGACGTCACTGCAGCGGGCATGCAATAAACCCTTTTTCAGGAGTACTTGCAAGATTAAATATAACATAAAAACACGATTGCTGTTATTTTAAAACATCCATGTAGCACGGTGTGCAAGCAGAAGTAGTTAAATGCAGATCACAGTCAAGATTTGTTTAAAAGTTTTCTTATATTCTTGTTGCGTCCCAGTGTACACTCTTTCTCCTTTTTAAATATTTTTTCAAAGTTGCAATGTACTGACTTATTTGCCATTGAACCATTTGAGGTATTTGCTATTCATAAACAAGAGCCAATCTAATTTGGAATCAGTTCACTATAACGATGTCTGACATCCCAGAATCAGGTTAGTATCTGTTGCTATGGAAAGAGTATAAACTTTCATGTAATCTCAAGCAGTAGCTGCTTCTAGTTTTAGACATTTAAGACATTTATTTAAGTTTAGCTTTATTTGGAATATTTGAATGTTTATTGAGCAATTTTCTACTTATATTAGCACATAATTCACAGCAACAGTTGCCCAAAGACCCTCCAATATTAGAGCGTGAACCCCAACAATCAGATGATTCCCTATGAGTACCACTTGGCAGCAGTGGGAAGGAAGAACTCCTTTTTAACAGGAAGATACCTGCAGCAGAACCAGGGGTAGCCATCTGCTGCAATCAGTTAGGGGTGAGGAGAAAGAGAAGACAAAAGGGGGCATAGAGCAACAGGGACAAAACAAAACCATTATACAACCAAAGCTGAAATTTCCTAAGAGATCTGCTTACTTTGTGGCTAATCCTCTGGGTAGCCAATGTGCAAACAGGTAGTAGAGCCTTGTGGAAGAGCAGCCTGGACACTCTGACATACCTAATCAGTAGTGGTTCAAAACCAAAGCACGGAGCCCAAAAGTTTCAGCAATTTGGACTAAACCAGAGCCAGCATATTTTGGCCTCCTCAAAAGTCTACGGGGATTTGTGTTTAATTAGTAGCAGTGCATTGTTGTATTATGCTTTGCTGTATGTTTCTTTTCAAATGACTAAAGAAGAAATCTGACTCCATTAATATTGTACATTACATATTTTCCTTCAAATGAACAGAGATCAAAATTAAAATCTAGTAAGAAAAAAACATATACAGTACCAGTCAAAAGTTTGGACACACAGAGTGTCCAAATTTTGACTGGTACTGTATATCAGGTGACTCCTGTAGGATTCTCATATAGTTCACTATTCTGCAAACAGGTGATATTTTTGTTAATAAACTAGCCATAAACTCTTTCTTGTGTCTTCCTCTGCCAAATAAACAGGTCTCTAAGCATGAGCTTGACACCTGAGTCCTAAAGTCACCCAATGCCTTGCCCTGTTTCCTCTGTGTTGCTTTTGTCTTAGGGCATGGAACAATAACCTATAGTACATCTTCACCCAAACCAGAATTTAGAGAGTATATATAATTGATGCTCGAAAGGATCAAAGTGTGGCTGAATGAAAGGTGTAGGTGGACATTCTTACTACACTGCTTACTACTACTACTACTACTACTGCTACTACTTACTACAAAGAAATTAGATTAACACTTTGAAAACACATCAGATTTCAATGGGGAAACAAATCCTGCTGGATAACTATACTGATGTGGAATGGGTAATGTGTTAGGAATGGAACAATGCTACATTGTTACACGAAATTTAAAATGATCAACCTACAGAAGACACCCCAAAAATCAAAGTGAAAAGCATGATGCAGCAGGCTAGTCCATTTTGTTGAAATTTCATTACAGCAACTCAAAATGGTACTCTAGGCCCTTTCATGTCTGTCACATGTGCTGAGGGGAAACTGCTCTGATCTGTGAAAAGCACAGGGTGCCAGTGGTGGACCTACAAATTCTGGTATTCTATAGCAAATGCCAATCAGGCTCCACAGTGCTGGGCAGTGAGCACAGGGCCCATTAGAGGACGTTGTTCCCTCAGGCCACTTTGGTCTGTTTCTGATTGTTGTTCAGAAACATTCATACCAGTGGCCTGCTGTAGGTCAATTTGCAGGGCACTGGGAGTGCTCATCCTGTTCCTCCTTGCACAAAGGAGCAGATGCTGGTCCTGCAGATTGGTTACAGGACCTTTTAGCCCTGTTCAGCTCTGCTAGAGTCAGCTGCTTTTCTCCTGGAATCTCCTCCATGGTCTTGAGACTGTGCTGGGAGTGCTCCTTTATTTATTTATTTATTTTGAGCATTATATATACAGTCAGTCACTTGGATACCAACTGGACATCATTTGCATCTGAAAACCTAAAACTCCTTCATCAACTAACAGAAAATGACCCAATTTTTCAGTTACAGTCATTATTTTAGTTTTACATACTGTATGGAAGCCATCTACCTATTATGTAGATGGTGCACGCACTCAGTGAAGGGGGTGTGTTGGTAATTGTAACATCAGTTGATAAGCCCTGAATATGACTATATGTTTTCCTCTCCAGAAGTCAACAGCATCTAGCAGTGTTCCACTAATAGGGAGAGTGGCTCTGCATATACGCAATGTGTTGCTGTGCAGGACACAAGAATTCTGCCACTATCAGTGTGTGCGTGTGTCTTTGCAGTGTTTGTGGGCATGAATTTGTACATTTAAGTGTGCATATGCATGGTTGTATATCTGTGTACTTATGCTTTGTGTCTGCCCTTTCTTACATGGGTACACATCCAAAGTGTGCAGATTTAGTTGTGGGACAATAATTTTGGACTTTGGTGAAAGGAAGAAGATGACAAAGTTTTTAAGTATATCAATTTGGAACCAGCACCAACAAGTCAAACATTTACTGGGCACGTGGCTGTACTAGCAGATATTTCGGTATCTTATTACTACTAATTAACACCACAATCAATATATAAAGTAATTAAGAAATGGTTTTTAAAATACATTTATGCCAGAAACCCAGTGAACTCTACCGGCTGAGAACAGTAAGGTGTGTAGCAGATGTGGTAATTACATATTTACTGAGCGTATTGCTACACAATTCTACTGGCTCCCTGAGCCGGTGAAGTTCACTGGGTTCTGGCATGATCCTTCAAAAACCATTTCTTAATTACTTTATATACTGATTGGTACGTTAATCAGTAGTAGACATACTGAATAATTGCTAGTACAGCCACGTGCCCAGTAATGTTTGACCTGTTGGTGCTGGTTCCAAATTGATATACTTAAAAACTTTGTCATCTTCTTCCTTTCACCAAAGTCCAAAATTATTGTCCCACAACTAAATCTGCACACTTTGGATGTGTACCCATGTAAGAAAGGGCAGACAAAAGCATAAGTACACAGATATACAACCATGCATATGCACACTTAAATGTACAAATTCATGCCCACAAACACTGCAAAGACACACGCACACACTGATAGTGGCAGAATTCTTGTGTCCTGCACAGCAACACATTGCGTATATGCAGAGCCACTCTCCCTATTAGTGGAACACTGCTAGATGCTGTTGACTTCTGGAGAGGAAAACATATAGTCATATTCAGGGCTTATCAACTGATGTTACAATTACCAACACACCCCCTTCACTGAGTGCGTGCACCATCTACATAATAGGTAGATGGCTTCCATACAGTATGTAAAACTAAAATAATGACTGTAACTGAAAAATTGGGTCATTTTCTGTTAGTTGATGAAGGAGTTTTAGGTTTTCAGATGCAAATGATGTCCAGTTGGTATCCAAGTGACTGACTGTATATATAATGCTCAAAATAAATAAATAAATAAAGGAGCACTCCCAGCACAGTCTCAAGACCATGGAGGAGATTCCAGGAGAAAAGCAGCTACTCTAGCAGAGCTGAACAGGGCTAAAAGGTCCTTAACCAATCTGCAGGACCAGCATCTGCTCCTTTGTGCAAGGAGGAACAGGATGAGCACTCCCAGTGCCCTGCAAATTGACCTACAGCAGGCCACTGGTATGAATGTTTCTGAACAACAATCAGAAACAGACCAAAGTGGCCTGAGGGAACAACGTCCTCTAATGGGCCCTGTGCTCACTGCCCAGCACTGTGGAGCCTGATTGGCATTTGCTATAGAATACCAGAATTTGTAGGTCCACCACTGGCACCCTGTGCTTTTCACAGATGAGAGCAGTTTCCCCTCAGCACATGTGACAGACATGAAAGGGTCTAGAGTACCATTTTGAGTTGCTGTAATGAAATTTCAACAAAATGGACTAGCCTGCTGCATCATGCTTTTCACTTTGATTTTTGGGGTGTCTTCTGTAGGTTGATCATTTTAAATTTCGTGTAACAATGTAGCATTGTTCCATTCCTAACACATTACCCATTCCACATCAGTATAGTTATCCAGCAGGATTTGTTTCCCCATTGAAATCTGATGTGTTTTCAAAGTGTTAATCTAATTTCTTTGTAGTAAGTAGTAGCAGTAGTAGTAGTAGTAGTAGTAAGCAGTGTAGTAAGAATGTCCACCTACACCTTTCATTCAGCCACACTTTGATCCTTTCGAGCATCAATTATATATACTCTCTAAATTCTGGTTTGGGTGAAGATGTACTATAGGTTATTGTTCCATGCCCTAAGACAAAAGCAACACAGAGGAAACAGGGCAAGGCATTGGGTGACTTTAGGACTCAGGTGTCAAGCTCATGCTTAGAGACCTGTTTATTTGGCAGAGGAAGACACAAGAAAGAGTTTATGGCTAGTTTATTAACAAAAATATCACCTGTTTGCAGAATAGTGAACTATATGAGAATCCTACAGGAGTCACCTGATATACAGTACCAGTCAAAATTTGGACACTCTGTGTGTCCAAACTTTTTGACTGGTACTGTATATGTTTTTTTCTTACTAGATTTTAATTTTGATCTCGTTCATTTGAAGGAAAATATGTAATGTACAATATTAATGGAGTCAGATTTCTTCTTTAGTCATTTGAAAAGAAACATACAGCAAAGCATAATACAACAATGCACTGCTACTAATTAAACACAAATCCCCGTAGACTTTTAGGAGGCCAAAATATGCTGGCTCTGGTTTAGTCCAAATTGCTGAAACTTTTGGGCTCCGTGCTTTGGTTTTGAACCACTACTGATTAGGTATGTCAGAGTGTCCAGGCTGCTCTTCCACAAGGCTCTACTACTGTTTGCACATTGGCTACCCAGAGGATTAGCCACAAAGTAAGCAGATCTCTTAGGAAATTTCAGCTTTGGTTGTATAATGGTTTTGTTTTGTCCCTGTTGCTCTATGCCCCCTTTTGTCTTCTCTTTCTCCTCACCCCTAACTGATTGCAGCAGATGGCTACCCCTGGTTCTGCTGCAGGTATCTTCCTGTTAAAAAGGAGTTCTTCCTTCCCACTGCTGCCAAGTGGTACTCATAGGGAATCATCTGATTGTTGGGGTTCACGCTCTAATATTGGAGGGTCTTTGGGCAACTGTTGCTGTGAATTATGTGCTAATATAAGTAGAAAATTGCTCAATAAACATTCAAATATTCCAAATAAAGCTAAACTTAAATAAATGTCTTAAATGTCTAAAACTAGAAGCAGCTACTGCTTGAGATTACATGAAAGTTTATACTCTTTCCATAGCAACAGATACTAACCTGATTCTGGGATGTCAGACATCGTTATAGTGAACTGATTCCAAATTAGATTGGCTCTTGTTTATGAATAGCAAATACCTCAAATGGTTCAATGGCAAATAAGTCAGTACATTGCAACTTTGAAAAAATATTTAAAAAGGAGAAAGAGTGTACACTGGGACGCAACAAGAATATAAGAAAACTTTTAAACAAATCTTGACTGTGATCTGCATTTAACTACTTCTGCTTGCACACCGTGCTACATGGATGTTTTAAAATAACAGCAATCGTGTTTTTATGTTATATTTAATCTTGCAAGTACTCCTGAAAAAGGGTTTATTGCATGCCCGCTGCAGTGACGTCGAGTTCCACTTATACCTACACCTTCTAGGGTGATACCAAATGAATTGGGGGTCAAAGGTGAACGCCAAAAAGAATACTGAAAAAGAAGACAGATGCACTAAGAAAGAGGTAAACAGCTGAAGTCAGTGACTCATCAGGTGACTAGAACTGAATACACCATTATTTGGCTTACATTCCATAGTGCCACATGCCTGTAGTCTATATAAGCTGTCACCACAATAAGTTAGCAACACAGTAATATAAATGTGTAATAAACCTTCTGAAAGTCTTATATCCTCATCTGTCCTTGCTCAACAATGTCACCTGGATGAAATACTAGCTCATTACTCCATCATTCTCACCTATGTTTGTCTAAAATTGGAAAAAGAAAAAAAAGATGGGTAATGAGGAAGAATTGGTGGTATAAGGGAGAAATAGAAAAAATAGATATCTTTTTTTCACTCAACAGAAATAAACAAGGCATTCACTTGTCAGCCTGCAGGAGAAGGGAACACTGTTTATGCAGAGGAAAAGAGACACACTCACACAGATGCACACACACACACACACACAAACAGCAAATCTGGGGATGGATGCTATTGGCAAGTGCGAGTGCTTAAAATATGTCAAAATATGTGTCTATAGTGTTGGCATTGTAAGAAGCACCTGATATATAGCCTTGACAGGCTTATATTACAGGTGTCACATCTACTTCTTGGATTTCCAGTATTGCGAATATACTCTTAAAGCCTAAAAAGTCAAGACCATTGCCCAGACAGACTATTTGTGTGGTTCTATATGTGTTTATTAGATTTTTTTGAGGAGGGACACCTCACTTGGACACCTAACGCAGTTTTAAAACAACTGTGGGGTTTTTGTTAGGATATGTTTTCCACACTTTCTTTCTTTTTACCAGCTTTTAATATTGTATCTGTGTGCGAGCAAGTGTGGCTACAATAAAAAAAAAAACAATATGTTTTATTTTGTAGAGAGGCTGCATCTGACACATCATTCATTTTCAACTTGGCTACAGAGATGTAGTCAACAAGGATGAATGAGCTGTAGTGTGAGCACTCAACTGTCAATCTGTGCTCATACACAAGAGCTTTGTCCGCAACTGTGCATGTCTGTGTGTGTGTGTGTGTGTGTGTGTGTGTGTGTGTGTGTGTGTGTGTGTGTGTGTGTGTGTGTGTGTGTGTGTGTGTGAGGCTGACTCCAGAGAGAATGTATCAAGGCTAGAATAACTTTCAACTGAAATGTATATGAGATTCAAATTACATTCTCTTTTTCCACTATACTCTCCCTTCCTCACTCCTCTCACCCTCTCTTTGTCTTCAGGGAGCCTTAGTCAGCTAAGCTTAGATGTATAAAGATTGCCTTTTACTCTGTCTCTTTCACATATAGACACACACCGAAATACACATTCTTTGTCAGAGGGCAGCTGGATGTAGGTATAGTGGTGAAAGATAAAATGAAGTCAGGTTACAAGAAAGCTTCCTTTTAACAGTGACCTGCAGTATGGCAGCTCCGTGCTGCATTCAGTGACAACTGGTAATTCAGAATTTCTAGTGTCTAAGAAAATTCAAATGCCACTAGAAATTCAACATAATACTCTTTCTAAATCTTGACATAATGACACCTTGGACAGTAAACAGAAAATAGAGGTTCTCGCCGAATGAGCTCAGCTGAATAATAATTAATTTAATCCTTCAGCTTTCTTGAAACTGCAGCGGTATTGTCTCAGTTCATTCAAGCTTTCACTACTTGCTTAACAGTGGTAACTTTATTTCATGTGCAACAAAGCAAACCTGTAGACAGGCAAGATTTTTCTGCCAACTTTGTGCATTGAACACCTGGAGGTTAAAAAGGACACAAATCTGAGTTCTGATTTCCCACCTACAAAGTGTGTCATTGCATTGAAAGACAGGCATAAAGATTATGCCAAATCAAAAGCTGTTGAAGGGATCACTCAGACAGTCACTGTCCAAGAAAAACACTGATCACAAAACACAATAAAACTGCTGAATTTGCCCCAAAAAAACAAACAAAAACAAAACAAAACAAAAAAGACATGAAAAGAGGCTTAGAGATTAAGGGAGAATTAAGAGGCTTGATCAATTTTGCTTGAATATGATAGTGTCCATAAGTTCAGTATAATATGGGCAGAACTATGAGGGCATGAAGTCGGTAATGAGGTGCTAACAAACCTGGGCTAATATAGATGGCACTATTTATGCAAGCACTGAAATTGAATCACTTAAAACTTAGCCTAAATATACTGCAACAATCACACAAGTGCTTTGAGAGGTAAAGTAAAAATAATGTGGCCAACTCTGTTCTTCACTTTAATGCTATAAAATTCCTCAGGAGTTTATTTGTTTTTTTTAAACATAAGATGCACTCCTTACAGTGAAGACAAGCTAAGCAGAATGATTTGTAAGGAACAGATGAACATCTCCACCAAGGTGTGCAACACTGCAATCGTTCATTCCCATGCCTGCCCAGGAGAGATTTGCACTAATAAAAATTGTACAACCTTTTGTTGCACTGGAGGTGAAGTTTGGGGATGATTGGGTTCTGTTTTGGGAAGTCAAATGGTTTTAATGACTTTGTATTTTAGATAAAGACTTGTATTTGAATAAGGTATGCACTGTGAACAGGCAGCATTAACAGCATTTGTGGAAAAAATTTCATTTTTAAAACAAAAGAGAAAGAAGGCAATGCTTCATTAGATTTCATCTTTTCATGGAATTAGTTGACCACAACAAAAATCACATTATTAATAGCATTATCCTTTATTTAGTTTGGGACATGACAGCAAGCAGGTCCTAAGACACAACATATCACCACTGTAAAGCACAGGAAGTAATAAAGAAGTAAGCCGTTTGCTCACTAAACGAGTGACTAACAAGGAGAGGACAAAGACAAAGAGCAAAAGGATTCCTCCAAAGACATTTGAAACTCACATTTCTGTTTTCAAACAATGTCTCCTGTGAGTGAGAGGAACACAAATCTCCATTGCCCTGGGCATTGTAAAACAATGACTATGTGCATGAACAAAACAGACAAAAAAACAAAACAAAAAAAAAGAAGAGGCTGCACTTTCAAAATACCAACAGCTAAGGTACAGAAAGTGAGTGCAGAGAAAATAGGTAGGTGAGGGAAGAATAGGAAGAGGGCAGACACACTGAAAATAGCAGAATGTGAAGAAAAATAATGATGCAAAACAAGAGGCGATCAAGTGGGCCTGATAACCGCTTGAGAGGAATAAATGTCAAGTCAAGCAGTAAGAGAACCCTAGGAGGCAGAGGTAAAACAGAAAGTGAGAAAGAGAGAGTGCATTTATGATACAAACAAACCAGACATGGAAACATGAAGGGCAGGATGGGCTCAGTTCATAATAGATCTTAGCTGCCTGCACCACTTTACTGCAGCAACTAAATTAAAACACAATGAAAACTTGGGGGAAAAAATGGTATTGACAAAAAAAAAAAAAAAGAAACCCTAAATGTGTTATCCTTCACTGACTTCTATGAGCTATTGATGTGTGTGTGTGCTGATACGCATGCATATGTCTTATGGGAGTCCTCAGGCCATTTCATAGATCCCAGAGAGCTCATTGATTAGCTATTAATAAAACACAGAGATGCCATTGCTGACAAGGGAGATCAGTGGGCTCACACATGCACTTAGACACACACAGGCAGGTGCACATCTGAATTTAACAGATATGACAGAGGTTATGCGATGCTAGATGGAAAGAACAGGATGGGGAGGAAGTCCAGAAATTCAATGAAAATGGCAAGTGTCAAAAGGGGGAAAAGAAAAATTGAGAAGGACTTGAAAAAAGGAAGTACAGGTCAAATGTGCTAATCTATTTCACCTGTCTTTTTATTCTATGGCTATCTCACTGTCCTTTCACTTTGAAGCTCTCTATCTTTCCCTTACTGCCTCTGCTTGTCTCCACTGTGGGCTGTATGTCATGGGTCTGTTGGCTGTCTCCATCCTGTCTTTGATTAGTTGTGATATATCAGCCCAGAGAAAAGGAATGGATACAGAAAAGTGAGTAAGAGTGCCAAAGGCAGACAAAGAGAGGTAAGAGGAGGAACTCTTCCAGCTGATGGACATGACTGTGGTCAGATCAAGACATGTGCCAATGATAAAAAAAAAAAAAAAGAGACAAGAAGGACAAAGAAAGAGAGAGAGTGATGCATCAAGCAGGATGCATTTTTCTGCATTCTGTTAAATTTTCTGCTTTATTTGCTGCAATTTCCATCCATTTTGTTCCTGGTTCCACACCCCTCTGCTTTCCTCCTCCTGCTCCTCTTCAGCTACCCTGCCTCTTTCCACCCTCCTTCTCTCTTTTCCTAGCATGTACATCTTCAGGTCATGGGTCATTAAGTCAGCTCCAGCGGGGATGTGTTGGAACAGGATATCTCTCATATTGCCCTGCCCCCACTGCACTGCCAAAAACACGAATACACAGAAACATACACATGTCTACAACCACATAGAAATGCTCCAGTCTCTTTCTTTTCCTTTGTTTATTCAGCTTTTTTCACACACAGTGAAAGACTAGACATATTTTGACCTGCTGGTCAACATGATCACTGTCTGCTGAGATCACAGTCCTCAAAGTTATCGTATGCTCAACACTGAATGAGGCATTTTCAGTGTTTCATGCCAACAACTCTACACACAGCAGGGCTGCAGCTAAAAAGCTGATAAACCCTCACATTTTAACATTAACTGATTTGTCAAGTCCAAAAATAGCAGAAAAATGTCCATCACAACTTCACAAAGTTTGAGGTGACGCAAAAAATAAGGGTTCTATGTAAGGTTGTTTCCACCACGAAGCAAACCATTTTCTGATTGGAAAAGCTAAGTAAGAATTTTGAGTTAAAAAAAAAAAGCATTTCGAGTTATTTTCTCAATTTCAATATATTTTCTCATAAGTTTGAGTTAGTAAATTGAAATTTTAAGAAATCTAATTCAAACTTTTGAGATAACCCAAAATTTGGACTTACAGATAGAAATTTTTTTTTTCAGTGGCAGAAACAGTGGCTTCCATAAGGTTTCAGCTATTACGCACTGTGAATTTGATTTTTTGTGGGAAACCTGAAGTCACTTGGTATGTCATGCAAGGCTTCCAAGACTGCTATACAAGTGATATGCAATCTTAAAAAAAAGAAGACATAAAAATATATAATAGAGAAAAAATATCTCACAATTTACATATAGGGTAGAAACCTTCTCTCCTTATATGCAGAATAAAAAAAAGACAAATTCACATCAGTATGACAGCTCACCCAATCTGAATGGATTCAAGTAGAAATTTATTTTTTTAATTTTATTTTTATATTATCCACATTACAGTTTTATCTATCTTTGAAATGTTTCTCCTCACATTTTATCACTTACTTAAGAGTACTGTTTAACTATTTAAAGCTGATACATTTTGTCATTTTATGTTTTTATTTTTATTTTTTTCAATTAAAGGTAGAATACGTAACTTTTCCAAATACAACTATGGCGTATGCCTACTTAAAATGAACAACCAACCAGCTTAAGGAAAGGTCACACAAAGTGAATTCATCTTACAGCTTAAGCACATGTGACAAATACTGTCATTGTAAATTCCTGGTTGCAAATTCCAAAACACACAAACACACACAAAGGTGCATACAAGTGCAGCGCTCCACTGTGGTTGTTGTGCACTGTCAAACAGCATTAGATCGCAAGGAGGTGTCAGTGGGATAATTAGAATAACACATCCACTGCATTCTTCATTATGTGTGTCATCTTCACTTACTGGCTCTGCTTCCTCAATGACGCCACCCATACTCCCACCCCTGACGCACACACACACACAATTCTAACCAATTTTACAAGTGACATGCTTTTTTAGATAAGTCATGCTCCCCATTAGTGATGGTCTCAAGTATAGATCAAATTTTCTAAACCTCTATCATGTATTTTTTTTCTCCCAAAATTAGCTTCTTGGGATGGAGGAGGAGGAGAAAGGCAGCAGTGATACACAAAGTTGAGACCCCAGCATCACTATTTGAGGAAGAAGTTGTTGGCAAGGAGATCATGGTGGGTGATGAGTAATTCTCTGACGTCGGCTCTGCAATTGGCACATTATCTGACAGCAATTCTGTCTGCTGGCATATACCTAGTCAGTATTGTAAGGATATGTGCAGAAGGATCCAAGGCACGTATCCATTCACTCCTAAAGATGCAAACCTCATTGGGGTTGGCTGCAACAAGGACTATATGACAAGAAATATACAATAACATGAAAGGCACACCGGTCAACAGGTCACAAACTCGCAACAAATTCACATGAATGCACTTCTGCACACCTTCTGCTTAATGAATAACTAACTAACAGAGAGGAAAAGGGAGCCATCTTCTCTGAGTAAGGCCAAATGAATTCACCGAAGCGCTATGCAAATGTTCCCTGGGCTAACGAGACTGCCTGCATGATTGGAGTGCCATTGAAATTCTCCTCGTGCACAACCCTCTCTCACTTCCTACCTCCCTCTCTCCCTTCTTCAATCTCCCTCCATCCCTCCCGCCATTTCAATCTCTACACATAACATCCATGTTCTGATGCATGTACTTTCTATCTATCTATCTATCTATCTATCTATCTATCTATCTATCTATCTATCTATCTATCTATCTATCTATCTATCTATCTATCTATCTATCTATCTATCTATCTATCTATCTATCTATCTATCTATCTATCTATCTATCTATCTATCTATCTATCTATCTATCTGTCTATCTATCTATCTATCTGAACTCTACAAATCAAAATTTCCTTTAAATATTCAAGTCATGTTATCCACAAAGACAAACACAGCGGCCCTATCAGTGCCTGGACAGTAGTGAATGCCCCTGTGTCTGATTCTCTTTCTGTCTGTCCCTCAAACACAAGTAACACACACACAAAGTCCGCTCAAACAGAGCGAGCTCAGAGTCACTCTGCACCTGTTCTCTCTGTAAAACATCCAAACACGAGTGCTGAATAAATAACCCAACCTAACATGCATCACTGCCAGAATCGGACACACACACACACACACACACACACACACACACACACACACACACACACACACACACACACACACACACGCCACAGTCCGTAAACACACATCAATAAGTAAACAGCACCCATTTCCCCTCCACAGTTACCCCTCTGCCTGCCCTCTTCCCCCACCTTTACACTAGGTATGAATGGCAACCATTCTAAAGACAAAAACATAGATGCGCGCCGTGTAATGGTTAATGGTCAGATACTAACAGGGATAAGTAAAGGAAGTCTAAAGAAAAATGTAAAATGGAGGAGAGAGGGGAGGTAGGGGAGCATTAAGCACTTGTCAGATGCATCTTTAATGGCAGGCCCCACTGGCTTTAGAGCCCCTGGCCTTCTCTTCCTCCCTGGGGTGCTGGGGACAGCAAGAAAACTAAGCACGCACGCACGCACGCGCGCACACACACACACACACACACACACACACACACACACACACACACACACACCTCTTTCTTTGTCCATCTGACCAACCCGTTATATGTCCTCACATAACTACCCACCTCATTCCATCATCCCTCCATCCTATGCCCACTTTTCCGTCTGCATAATTTAACATGTCATGCTTTTGTGCCACTTTGTCTTTCTCTTTTTTCTTCTTATTCTACCATTTTTTAGCCAGTTGTTCACTTTCAGGCCTGATGGAGTGGAAGAAAAAAGATGATGCTTTGTCACTTCACTATTTGCTAATAAGTGCCTCTAGAAAAGAAGGGCAAAAGAGAGGGATAAAGTTAAAAGTGGAAAGACGGAGGGGTAGGGAGAGTACAGGTCCTCTGCAGAGTGGCTACAAAATGGAGACTGGGACAGAAGCTACTGCAGCTGTGGTGACGCTACACTTCACAGGAGAGAGAGGCAGTGTGTATGAAAGAGAAGGGGGATTAAACAGCCTCAATCAATGCAAAAACACAGACGTCACACTTTTCCACACCCTCACCACCCTTAATGTTTACTCTTTCTGTGTTTTTCTCCCATTATATCAACTTATCAATCAATCTATCACTTATTAATATAATGTGCTACTACAGACGCTATTTATTTATTCATAGCTTACAGTTAGAAAGGGTATTGCACAAGTTATCATTAAAAAAAAATTTAATTTTGCAAGTGCATTCTTTCTTATAATGAAGATTGCACTCTAAGAAGCCATACATTGTTTAACATAAAAGAAAACAACTTAATTTAGCATGCTAATCCCTGTATGCCTTACCATGGTTTAATGCTGTGAAATGACTCACATTGTTCTCATTAACATTTGATGAAGGTTGCTACTCAGATGTCACCTGAATAGTTCATTCAACCACAATATGTAAATGTGTAATTCAAATAAGCATTAGTTTTTTGGCTCTGAGGCATGTAAAATATTACATCTAAGTATGTGGACTTTCACATTTCCTCACAGAAGAAATGCATTTTAAAGAGACTGCACTGACGGCATGCATCGTTATTACATAAAGCCACGAACATTCCTGTAAATAGTTCTTGGCAAACTTTGACATTTCTGTTTTAGTGGTGTCTTATAATGATTTGTGGGACAAAAAGATCATTAGAAGTGGAAACATAACATAAAAACATAAAATCCTGAAGATTGTGGTTATGTGTGTCATGGACCAATTAAAAATTATGAGGCTGATACAATCACTATAAAATCCACATTGATGTGTAATATTTCAAGGATTAAAAACAATTTCTGAGAAATATTACTTTTAGTGCTAAAGGTACTAAGGAATATTGTTGCATCTGCCACTTGGATTTTGACATTTCCTTTCTGCTAAATAAAAATTAACACAACACTTGCTTGTTGCGAGAGCAACAATTTCTAACGGACACAGGAAAGCGCAAAACATAAACATTTTTGTCTGTCTCACAAAATAAAAATAAACTTTTAAGTGTGAACATTACACTTTTGGCCATTTTTTGAGTCCTGCAACAAGTGGCATGGCCACTGATCTAGAAAATCAATGACTCATTCTGGGATTATTGGAAAAGACAGTGAGAAAATCTACACAGGTTATAAAGATTTTCAGGATGCCTTGAATAACCTCTTTGCCAAAAACAATAAAACTGTGCCCAAATGTGCATAAAAAAACTATGTTCTCTTTTGAAGGCAAAGTATGATCACATAGAACCCGAGCTTTCACAGCATAAACATATAAACCTCTGCAACTTATTTATGGAATACATAAAAAAATGTGATGGTGACACTCAGGCTGAAAAGTTGGACTGCATTTGTTGAAATGTGATCTTGAAACCATTGGCTATTGTCTATGATTTACACCTCACGTTAGCTTTGTTAATGTACATGAATTCATAAACAGTGTTCGATGGATTTATTAGCAAGTGTTGGCTCAAATATCTGCTTTCCACACTGGAAGCGCCTACATATTGGCTGTTATATCCAGAAGCTAAGTCAGCAGAGTAGCTAACAGGTTCCCAGATTGCTTATTATAATAATATGTATATCACACAGGCACACAGTGTCACTGACAAGTAACACACAGTGCTCCATCATCCTATTCTAGCCCATGCATGAGGAATATACAACTTATAATACAAGAGAGACTCACAATCTTCTTTATTGAAAAATCTTAAGTATACAAAGTATAAACAGTCTACCCCAAAACACACACACACAGATGCACACAAAAGAAAGAAAGAAAGAAAGAAAGAAAGAAAGAAAGAAAGAAAGAAAGAAAGAAAGAACATATGTTATATCCTCTGTGTGTGTGCATGTTTGCATGTATGCACACACCAAGCGCACGTACGCGTGTGTGTGTGTGTGTGTGTGTGGTTTTGTGTGTGTGCATGCATGAGTATGGTGGAGATGAACCACGGTGATGCACTTATAAAAATCAGGCAGCGATGCATCCTCACACCTTCCTCATTCCGCCGCCAGATCGCACCCGTTACCATGGTGACCAGATAAAACTCACAACGTTTTAAGCTCGAACAGGAGGAGGAGATAGATACTAACAAAGTGACACACAAACACTCACACATACTCACAGATGAAGTTCCGTCATAAACATCCGTCAGAGCATACTCTTTCAGTTCCCTAACTGACAAGCAAACAAATGTTAATTTTCTAACGAACAGCAACACCAGCAAACCATCAATTAAAGGGAGCGACATGGCTAGATAGAGAAGTAGCACGAGAAGGGGAGGTATATGACAGGGGAGGAAAATCCACGATAGCCAGTCAACACACAAAGCTCCGCTCTTTCTGACTGTCTGCCTGTCTATCTATCTGTCTACTCCCCCACACATTGCTCCATGAACAGGCCTCAACGCAAACAGATTTGGCTGTCAAATAGTGACACGACACCCAGGCAGGGTCGTCTCACAGTGAGGCCAGCTGTCAGCAAACACCCTCCTGCCTCTTCATCAAAGCCCATTCAAACTCAGCTTTATTGACCAACACAGCCGTCTGTTTGACATGTATCATCCTGTCAAGCCAATACCTTGACATACAGTGTCCCTAATAAATGGCAAACCACTAGAGCATCACGAGCGCTATTGAAAAACTGAAAGCTGTACATGCCACCAGGAGCTGATAGATGAAGTGGATGGATAGATGGATGAGGTGTGTGGTGCATGGGCCCGCACATGCACTCTTTGTGCGTGTGCGTGTGTGTGTGTGTGTGTGTGTGTGTGTGTGTGTGTGTGTGTGTGTGTGTGTGGTCATGATGTTGACACAGGCCACCAGTCTGTACCAGGGAGGGAAAGACATGAGAGGAGGCGTCAAGCCAAAGATGAACAGAAAGAAGAAGAGGCGCACTGTGTCACTAATAAAACCTATTCATCAGCACTGGGGAGAGAAGAAGTGAGAAAAATGGAAAACAAGAAAGCTCTCTCAAGTGTTTTGAAATGGCAACTCGGATATTTCAGGAATGATTGCATTTCTTGGTGAATAACCTAAAAATTATTGTCAGGGTTAATCGAGGGACCATGTTATCTAAAGAATTTTCAGGAGTCAAATGTGACACTTTCACATGCCATGTTAAAGCTATCAGGTTGAGGTCTGGACATTCATGTCTTTATGGACCTTGCTTTATCCACTGGTGTGCAGTCATGTTGGAACAGGAAGGGGGTATCCCCAAACTGTTCCCACAAAGTTGAGAGCATGAAATTGTCTAAAATGTCTTGGTGTGCTGAAACATTAAGAGTTAATTTCACTGGAACTAAGGGGCCAAGCTCAACTTCTAAAAAATAACCCCACCAAAATTTATACTTGGCACAATGCAGTCAGACAAGTACCATTGTCCTGGCAGTCAACCCAAACCCAGACTCGTCCATCAGATTACCAGATGAAGAAGTCTGCTTTCTTCACTCCACAGAACACGTCTCCACTGCTTTATGTCCAGTGGCCACGTGCTTTACACCACTGCATCCAGTGCTTTGCATCGCACCTGGTGATGTAAGGCTTGGCTGCAGCTGCTCGACCACAGAAACCCATTCCATGAAACATTCTGTGCACTGTACTTGAGCTAAACTGAAGACAACATGAAGTTTGGAGGTCTGTAGTGTGACTCTGCAGAAAGTTGGTGACCTCTATGCATCTGCTGACCCCATGCTATCTTATGGCTGAGTTGCTGTTGAGTTGTTGAGTTGCTGCCATTCCCAATCAATTCATTTTGTTATAATACCACTAACAGTTGATTGTGGAATATTGAGCAGTGAGGAAATTTTAGGACTGGACTTGTTGCACGGGTGGCATCCTATCACCATAATATGCTGGAATTCACTGAGGTCCTGAGAGCGACCTATTCTTTCACAATGTTTGTAGAAGCAGTCTGGATGGCTAGGTGCTTGGTTCTATACATCTATGGCCATGTAAGTGATTGGAACACCTGAATTCAATGATTTGGATGGGTGAATACTTTTGGCAATATAATGAAGAAACAGTTTATTGTAGTTCATACAGTGATAAATCACTTAAATGAAATCAATGCAATTCATAGCTTTTTAAAATTAAAGACTATAGCTAACATGAACTGATCAGAATAATCTCAAAGAGCTGCTCATTCAAATATGTGTGTGTGTTCGTTTATGTGTGTATGTGTGTGTCTGTTTGTGTGTACATGTACATACATGCTTTTCCTTGTCTATATGTGCATGTTTTACCAAATGCGTCCATCACTTGATCAATAGCATACTCCCACTGAGCTCTTGTACACAGCTATGATACAGTGGCTTTAGCAAATGCACATACACACCCATGCACACATACACACGCATACACACGCATGCACACACATGTGCGCACACATTCTCACACAGAGCTATGAGTCAAACAGACTGGCCCGGTCTCAACACTCTCACACTGAGGGATCCGTGACAAGAGAGAGGGGAATCCAACAGCTAGCTTTATCGATCCAGACTGGAAACCCCCCTCGGGCCAAACACACACACACACACACACACACACACACACACACACACTTACTATAGTTGTGCTGGATCAATGAGTGCTCCTGTGTGAAGGACAGAGCGATATAGAGAGGCACACAAATACACACACACACACCTTTATAGATACACTCACGCACAGTGTTAAGAGATGAAACAGGCAGTCTGTATCAGAGAGCAAGATAAGGGGCAGAGACCAATACGTATCATCTGACCTAAACAGTCTCGTCTGACACCCTGCAATTTGCCATTGCTCCATGGAGCAAATGTTAACACTACAACACAAGCCTGAACACATATCGTACATGCACACACAAGTGCCTTTGCACAAGCATAGCAGCATGCAGGAGGCTCAAACTGATACTTTTACTCTTCAGTTAGACAGTGAATGATATGAATAGAGGTTCAGATGAAACAGAGTGAACAACACCAGGCATAAAGAGCCCTAGAGGTGTTGCTGCTCTCTTTTAGGTGACTGTGATAACATCAAATTAGATCCCCCTAGTCCTCACACACCCCTCGGTCCTTCTCTTTTTCTGTCTCTCTATCTCTATCTCTCTATCTCTCTTTCTCACTGTCTATCTCTCACAAGCACAAACAGCACATCTCTACTAATGTCTGATTTATCCATGTAACACAGCTCTAAAAACATAGCGGTGACAGGGAGTGAGCAGCCAGGAATGTGTCAGGCAAAGGCCATTTCATCAGCCTTATTTTTGAATAGATGAGGCATTCTGTCAAAATCCTCCATCTTCTCTCACTGGGACTGATGCCAGCAATGCAAATAAATTGATTACTATTGATAAACAGATGTCAACAATCACAAAAATGTCCATTTAATTCTAAAAGAAAACCACATTTTTTTTAAAGAAACCAACTCCTGATTTATAGCTTGGACTTCATTCATTTTAAAAATCATGGGTGAAAATTCTCATTTATCCAACTGCAAATATTCTTAAGTTCATTTATGTAGTGGAATGAGATTAGATCATTTGTGCACTACACAAATACAGTGACCATGAACTTGCAAAGTGAACCTGGAACTTTTGTCTGCAGCCTTAGTTTGTGTTTTTAATCACTGAATATGAGTGGTTGAATTCCTTACCAGGGACAATGGCGACGGTGTCTTTTTCCCAGGAAACCACGCTGACGTACTCCTGGACGGCTGAGGGGATGAGGCACTTGAACACAGCAACATTACCCCGCATGGAGCGCTGGTCGGCCACACGAACTGTGTAGGGCTCCCTGAAGACTAGAAAAGTGAAGAAAAGAGCTTATATTAGTCACAGGAGGGGCACTGGTGGTGATAATGAACATTTCAGTTTAATAAACCTAGCACTGATGAATAACAGATATCAGAATCCAGGAGTCTGAAGTTTACTACATGCCACACTGAGAAATGAGAATCACAGTTTATCCTTATGCCTTAATTTAATCAAATTTGCATGTCTCATATAGTCTTTTTATGAACAATTTAGTCCACATAAAGACCTCAATCAATCCACAACAAAAGTTTAGAAGCCTTTATAGTATTTAGTCAATGCATTCTGATTATAGTTCCACAGGAGATCTACCGTGCAGCCAAACACAAAATCCTGTTGGCCTAAGATACTCTATAATATAGCGCACACCCTGAATGGTAATATGTAATTACCATGTAAGAAAAGGAGGTAAAGCTACTCTATGACACAGCCCACACTCCTAATACTATATTACAATTTAATGGGAAACACTGTTTCTTCTTTCTACTAAATTACCCATAAGGTACTACATTCATATGAATCCAGTGAGGGTTCCCAGGCTGGGCCCCCCATGCTGCCCAAGCCTACCTCAGAATATGAGCGAGAGATATATAATTGAAGCCATACCAGCTTAGACATTGCTCGGATTATCAAGGTGTGCATCAGTTGTTGAGGAACCTGGACATACTGACATTAAGTGGGCTACTGGAACAAGGCTACAGCATAGAGATTGATGAGGTATAACACAAATGCTATGGCAAGGGGAAGCCAGAAGCCAGGGGGAAGATGTTATCATCCCCACCCCACACTCCAAGTTTGGGTATCAAGCCCCAAGAACAACTGGTACATTGAATGCATGAGAAGATCAAGGCTAAGCTGGAAACCGGGACCCTCTCTGGCCAATTACCAAGGCTACATGAAGTACCCTCTGAAAGTCTACTAGAAGATTGCAGCACTACGGACTGTCCCTACTGCAACAATCTAATAATAACATCTAAGATGGCGGTGTGTACAGATGCAGCAGCTCAATGCTCTCACTCCAGATGCCATTTCTTTGTGTTCTTTGTAGTGTTTCTATTTTCTGTCTGTCCCTTCAACCAGAATCGACCTACATAAGTTACAACTGGCTGAACATTTTAAGTCTGCAGAATTACAACCACATTCCACCACCATCTGATATACCAAAGGAGTTGCTCCGCACATCAGTGCCTGCCTGGATTACAAGCCGGAACACCAGGTGGCACAAGTGGCAATGAGACAAAGCAAAAGCGGGGCAAGTGGGGAAAGTTAGGTATGCGGACCTGCATCAATGCTAGGTTAAGACGCACACTCAACAGACCAGTCTTGTCCAGCCTGTTTATGGCAAGCACCCAGTCCATAGTCAACAAGATTAACAAACTCACACTGAGGATTCACTCGAACAAGATTAGCAGCTGTGCTTCCTTTTGCACCAAAACTTGGCTGAACCCAAACATCCCCAATGCCCCAAGCTAGCAGGCCAGACTGTTTACAGAGCAGATCAAACAATTGACTTCACTAAGGACAAAGGCGACAGAGTGTGTATTTATGTGTGTAATGCATGGTGCACCTCTTTGTAGACATTGTAGAGTTGTTTTGCTCCCTGGACTTGGAGTTTATAATGCTTAAATGCAAACCATTCTATCTGCCAAGGGAGTTTACAGTGGTGTTCCTCACCACTGTTTACATACCACTGCAAGCTAATGCCAAGCTAGCACTGGCTAGTCTGCATGATGCCATTCACGGGCTGCAGAATGACCACCCAGGCATGTTTATAATAGCAGGGGACTTTAACCATGCCAATCTGAAGACTGTGATGCCAAGATTCTACCAGATTATTGACTTCCCAACCAGAGGAAACAGTACCTTGAAACAAGCCTATTGTAACCTACCGAAGTATTACACATCCATAGCCTCTTTACCCCTCTGCCTTCTGGAAGGCACTACAGGACACTGTATACCCAAACAATCAAACTAAATGGACAATCTCTTTGCATATCCACTGCACAACTTTAGTACATTGTATACAGTTGTAAATAGACCTTTAATTGCTGCTTAAACTGCCTTTGCATTCCTGTTTATACTGCCTTTCCTCCACTGTAAATATTTGAGATTTGGATTCTTTTATTTATTTTTATATATCTTATTTTTATATTTGCTTATTGTTTATTATTTTCAGCAAATAGAGGACAGCTCCAACAAAAATTTTATTGTATTGTGCAATGACAATAAAGATATCTTATCAATCACTGAAACAACCAGCTGATCTATACCACAGCACAGCCCCAACCAAGGCTGGAGATGGAGCAATACTGGAGGAGCATATAGGAGAAGGATATAGCACATAATAACAATGCTTAGTGGCTAGTGGATTGAAGAGCATACCACAGCACGCTCCCTGAACAGGATCGAGTAACCATCACTGTCGAACCAGGCCCTGAGATGATTCACACCTACTGGCTAAAGAAGCTAACTGCACTCCATGAGCACGTGGCAGCACAAATGAACCAGTGGCTAATGACTACAACACACCCAGAATTGCTGACCAAAGGGTCCCCAGAATAGACCAGTCCCATCCAACTACCATACTACTAACCTACCTAAGTACATAGCATATCATCATAGCAGCTAAGATGAACAGGCACATACAGTAGCTTAATACATGAGTGGGGCCCAGAAAGGAATTGGCAGAAACACCAGAGGAGCAAAACACCAGTTACTGGTAGATAGAGCAGTCACTTGAGATAAGGATCTACAGCATCTGAGGAGTCAGTTGAATGGAGGAACAAGATCCAGGCAATCAACTCCTACGCCTTGCCAGTCATCAGCTCCCCTGCTGGGACAATAAGCTGGCCAAAGGAGGAGATAGAAGTCACCAACATCAAGAAAGGTCCTTAACATACATGGAGGGTTGAGACTGAGACTGAGACTGTACACTAAGTGGAAAGAAGGAGGTGAAAGACTAGATAGTGTTAGAATCACTATCTAGGATGAAACAAAGATCCATGAGTGGTCCAAGGGTGGTTGAGAATGACCAAGCTAAGATCCTGTTTGATTTCCAGATACAGACAGACAAGCTGGCAATGGCTAACTAGTGGTGGGCAAACAGAGGAAGAAGGCTGTAGTGTTAGATGTTGCAATTTCTAGAGAGGATATGGAAAGTGAAGGTAACAGTGATTCCCATGGTAATCAGAACACTGGACAGAGACCAACAAACTGGCAGAGTGGCTCCAGCAGATTCCAGAAATAAAATCTAAGATCTCAGTGCAGAAGAGTGCAGTCCTGGGAACAGCTAAGATACTGTGTAGTACATAGTAACGTGTGATTGTAATCACTTTACATTTTTCTGTAACACAATAATGCAATACATTAATTTCTGTAATCACGTTGCATTTACAATTATTTTGTTATAATGGCTTTTCAATTTTCTGCAGGATGGGCAGATAGAAACAAGAAAAACATCAAACATGACCTATTCTTCCTGCACTTGTGCTGCAATCAGCTGGTTTCAGTTTATGTACAGGGAGGAGGAAAAGGATGGAGTGGTCTACATATTTACAGGAGTGGAGATATGGGCATTACTTTATTTTTATTGCACAAAAAACACAAGAGTGTTATTGTTAAGTGCAAACTGCATCCAGGACACAAACAACTGCATTATACTGCTAACAAAATGTCAAGTCTTTGCAACCATCTGCACAGACAGCATGCTAAGAAAAAGCTAGAGAAGAACCCAGAATGTCTGCATACCAACCCCAGCCCAGCAGCCAGAGCTTGACCTTCAACAGGTAACAAATGCAGTGATGAGCAGTCAGGCATTGTAGCCTCCATGTCTACCTTTACATGTTTCTGTAGTAGGATCACTGTGATGAGCACTTAGAAGTCTCTTTGAGATGGTTTTCTACATTGTAGCTTTGTATTTAAATTTAATGACTAAAAGTAAGAATTGATTTTTTTAATCATGATTTTAACCAATGGCAAAAAAAGAGGAAAGAAATCAAATTTTTTGCCTGCTTTTTCTACATAACTTCACATGCTGACAATGCACAGCTGACATCTGTCCTGTTCAACAAATAGATAAAGCAGGAAGAGTAAATAAACTTGACTGGTGCTCTGTTCAGCCACATTAGGCCAGTGTTTCACCCTTTAGCCAAAGAGTTAAAATCACGGTATAATTGTAAGGAGGACCGACTTGGAGCTATGTTGAAGGGGATATGCAGTGAGTCGCCCCCGGTCTTTTAAAGAACAACGCCACAGATGTTATGAGACGGCAAGGACTGGAGAGTTGCGTACAGCCGATGGAACTGTCACATGCAGGCGCCAGGCATCAAAAACACACCCTCTGCACATGGCATGCAGAGCACTAGACTGTGAATCTGTGCCAGTGTACAGAAAGGATGGTGGTGATTAAGACAGGCTTAATGATGAAAACAGTAGCCTGTAGCAATAGCCCGATTAGTGAAAAATGTAAAATGCTGAATCAGAGCATAAATTTTCATTAAATAAATTAAGTGAAATTAAATTAATGGATTATTTTGGTAAGAGGGACGGACAGGTAGATTCAAGGGCATGCTAGCTAGAGTGAAAAAAACTGGAAGCTGTTTTATAAACTGAACTGCGCTCAACTGTGCGGCCTTGCCTGCCATCTTGATCTCATTTGTTTAAAGATATGTTGCCAGAATTTTCAACTCAGATGAAAGGGACACTATTTAACATGAGTAAGATGACAAAAAAACTATAGTTACAGAAGTCAGACAGCGTCTTGGAAAAGTGGATATTGGGTAGTGTTTCTGGCAATTATCAGCACGGGCTTCCTTTAGGAATGAGGGCAGTAATGACTTAACAATGTAAAACACACATACACACACAACAGAGGGAGTGGCCCTTCAATCCTGTGTGTTCACTCTCCCCCAGCTCTCCAGTGATATAATTAACGCCTAGCCTGAAGGCCAGTTTCCTTGGTCATTAATAATGCTTTATGCCAGCCGCCACTGTCACTGGAACCCAGTGGAACCAAAGCCAGTGTCCTTGTCCAAACGATGGGGAGTCTTTCACCTTAAAGCTAGATATTTAATCTCTCAATTCTTTGTCTGTGTCTGTTTATTTTATGCTATCCTACTTTATCCATAATCATCTAATCAATGGACCCTTTTTTCTGTTCTGATTTGTGAAGGAGTTAAGACTGGGGTAGAGTCCGTCAACATCTTGGATATTTTGCTTTTCATAATCTATATGATCCTGCCAAAAATAGATGATATGTATTGGATTTGGGGCCCGTAGAATAACAATCATAGTGCTATTATCCCACTTTGTACCCTAATTGTGCTGGGTGAGCTTATTGTTTCTCACTTGGTCAACTCACACACAGGCCGCTAATGTGAATGGAAGCTTAATTTGTAAATAAATCAAAACTAAAACACAATTAATTCCAATCAGGTCCTCATCTCAATTTTTCATTTAAACAGCCCATGCTTTTCACTGAAGCCATCTACCTCAGATCAATAGCCTGAATCGACAGAGTGGCCTCGGCTGTTGTGACCAAGCCAATTCTTTCAATCATTTATTTACTCTCTGACTGACCCTGCTGCCTCTTGTCAATAGAAAGTAAAATCCCCAATGCCCACTGAGGCTTTCATAGAGTGTTTAAAATCAGCTTGGCAGCTTGTAAATGTTTGGTGTAATAATGACAGCAATCACATTTTAATATAATGGAGGTTCAAAACCAGTCAAGGTCACCGCGGGTTTGTACTTCCCATCAGTGATCCCACCTTGTCTTACACTTAATTCCCTTTAAGAAAGTGTTGTTTAACCACTCGTTATCTCATTAAAATCTGTCAATCAAGCGTTGCACATATCTATGTAACCGACCCCACTAAGGGGCAGCTGTTGTGATATCATTGTCATTTATCACACATTTCTCTTAGAAAATATGAAAGACACAGAAAAAAAAATCACATATTCATCCTCTTAAGCCTTGTGGCATGATGCAAATGGTACCCCAACTGATTTGTGTGTAAATTGCACTCCCCCTCATCGCATGCGCAGCAGAATCATTAGGATGTTACTGATGCCTGACTATATGCAGCCTGGTTGCCTAGATACGAGCTAAAACATGGGTCTGGGCGACTGGGCACACTGGGAGGCAAGTCCTGTATCACTGTCGCTTCAATAATTAACGACGGAGAAACCAAATACTGCATTTACTTATTCATAAAGCAAGCATTAAAAACACAGCAAAGGGAAGAGATAGAAAAGGAGAACTAATGAAATACAGGAGAAATGAATGGATGTGGGTTTCATTATTGAATGAAAAGGTTGAAAAAAAAATCAGTCAGAATCAGGTTCAGGTTCAGACAGATATGAGGAGGGCAGATGGTAGAAAGAGATCTAAACACCTGCTGCCCTGGCCCCATCCTATTGGGTTTGTATGTTTTAGCTGTAACAAAAAGGAGATAGGGTGGGGCTCACCGAACAGGTGTCTCAATTTCATTATATCAAGTTCGTGTAAAGAGGTGTTAGGTGAACAAAACATGAAACCCTCAGATGCAGACTGAATATTTTCCTAGTATAAACAACTGCAATATCTATCTCCAAGGTGTGGTTTCAATTTCAGAGTAAATCTTTTTTTTAAATCTGTCCTTCAACTGGCCTTTGGGTCTTTTACTTGTTAACAGAAATCTTTCTGTATCCTGAAGAAAAAGAGAAAAATATAAAATTTGTTTTAATGAGATGCTTTGATGTGAAAGTCCTTACCAGTGAAGTTATGAACTGAAGCTTTTGGTGATGTCAAACTGATAGATATACTTCATAAAAAAGCTTTGCTTTTGTGGTTAGAGTCCAGTTCACAAAAATGTGTTATTATTGAATATTCTGTTTAGTTAACTAGTGATTATAAATTTACTGTGGGTGTGGATGTAAGAATGTGGGCCTTTCTCTCTCTGTGTTGGCCGTGGTGATCTTTCCATACCCTCCCTGTGACAGCTGGGATAGGCTCCTAACCCCCTAATAAGTACAGATCAAACTGAAGATGAAACTCAAGTTGCCATGCACACTGCAGTATAAACACACATATCGATAGCTTTTCAGTTGGCTCTGGATATGAGAATGTACCAAAAATAGATGAGTGCAAAAGACTGGTGTTATACTCGAGTAAAAATGCATAGAGAAAACTAGATTTTTTTAAATGAGATACCCAAACAAAAACATGTACAGGAAAACAAGCAGCCCACATAGTGATTTTCATAAATGTAGAGCTATCCAGACAGGTGCTCATGCTATTATTGGACCACAATCAGCATGCAAAGAAAAGGGTGAGAAAGAGGAGGAGGGATAGAGAGAGATGTGAAGATGTGAAGAGAGCGAGAAGGAGAATGACGCAGGGGGAGGTGGGAGAGGATTTTTTTTTTTTTTTTTTGGGAGGGGGGTGTCACACTGTGAGCTGTCAGCTGTCATCATTCTCCTGCACCACCTGAGACAGGGCATGCCACACCCTAGTGCTCACGCCTCTGTCGCCCATGGCAACTACAGGATTTTGTGTGACTGTGAGCGTGTAAGTGAGTCTCAGTGTTGTGTGTACAACTCTAGAGGTAATGAGGCACACACACGCATGTGAGCCCTGGTTATGGAGCTGTGGAGTTGTGGTTGCCTCAGCATTTAATTGATTAATTGTTGTAATTATTTGGGAGGGAAGGTCATCCCAGCACAGAGGCTGGCTATAAGGTCATTCTCACACTGGGGGGACTGTCATCCTCTAGGGACCACACAGGCCATATGGGAGTGTTTGTGTGAGCAGAAGTGAGGAAGATGATCTGGCAGCATTTTGGAGAATGATTTTGTTGGTGTGCATGTGTGTTTTAGGAAATTGCTGAGTGTCTCGTCAGGTAGAATTGGTAAACATGGTCAAAATGTCTCTCTGATTATTACCATGACCAAGAAATACTTTTTTTTCAGGATTCTTTTCACATCTTTTCATGTGTAGCTCCTCACTCTCCAAAATCTTTCCTGCCAAACACCCTTACAAAGAGCTGGCAACTAAACACCATGAGCCAGCTTGAGGAAAATGGCTGAGCCTGTGTGTGTGTGTGTGTGTGCGTGCGTGCGCACGCGTACATGCATATATGTGTGTGGATGTATGCCTGTGTGTGTGTAGTTAGGGGACTTTCCAGTTCATGGACAGATGGGAGAGACTGGGAGACAGGAGGCTTGCTGGCATGAGCTACGCACAGGCTGGTGTGTATGTTGGTATGTGCGTGCGTGCGTGCGTGTGTGTGTGTGTGTGTGTGTGTGTGTGTGTGTGTGTGTGTGTGCGCGCGCGCGTGCACATATCTATTGTAATCACATCAATCAAGTGTGTATCACATGAAGTTATGTGCATGTGTTTATAACGTGTGTGTGTGTGTGTGTGTGTGTGTGTGTGTGTGTGTGTGTGTGTGTGTGTCAGTGTCAGCAAGTGTTAGAAGAACAATAACACCTTTCCTCAGTGTGTTCAGCACCTCTCTCCAGCTTTGACCTTGGCAGGGAGTGCGGACAGGTCACCAGACCAACTGTCAATGTGGCTGCATGTGTGTCTTCTTGAGTATTTTTAATACAGCAAGTTATGGCATTCCAAGCTACTTCAGCCCCACTGAGAAAAGTTTTTGGTTTAAAATGACAATATGACTATGTGCTGTTTGTGTGACCATATTTTCAGATGCTGGCTATGGCTATGTTGTTTTTTTTTTGTGATCACTTCAATATGTGCCAAAATAAACTGCTTCCAGCTTGGCATTTGGACATTTTTTGTAAGTATTTAGTGAAGTGAAATTTTTCAGAATATCCACACTATATTATTTTAGGCATAACCTCAGTGGTCTCAAATAGGCACTCAACAAATTTAAAACATGAAGATCAGTTTAGTTGTCATATTAGAAGGTACTGTAATCAACCATTTTGGTGGCCCTAGAACCTATACTGAAAAAGTGTTGCTACTGCTCTCTTTTTTTAACAGAAAACTTGTCCACTCACTTAAAGTTCAGTACTGAATTTATAAGATGCACCTTTAAAGACTGTCAAAGAATGATCTAAAGAGTGTCAAATTGAGAAAAAATTCTTCCATTCCATCCTTTTGTTATGATTTCATTATTTAATTAATTATTAGAAAATTTACAAAAAATATATTATAAATGCTGTCACAAACTATATACAGATTAACCACAGATACAATTGCTGTAAAAGTTGCAAATGCTCTGCTCCAGACTCAGAGCTCCAAACCACTTCTGAATTAGCATCAGCACAAAAACTGTAAACCAGGAGCTTCATGGCATGAGTTTCCATGGCCCAGCAGCTCTTGCAGGTGTAATGTGTACAGTGTATCACAAAAGTGAGTACATCCCTCACATGTCTGCATATATTTAAGTATATCCTTTCATGGGACAACACTGACAAAATGACACTTTGACACAATGAAAAGTAGTCTGTGTGCAGCTTATATAACAGTCTTCATGTAGTGCAACAATTCATCTTTTAAGATCTTCAGAGTTCTTTGCCATGAGGTGCCATGTTGGAACTTTCAGTGACCAGTATGAGAGAGTGTGAGAGCTGTACTACAAAATTGAACACACCTGCTCCCTATGCACACCTGAGACCTAGTAACACTAACGAGTCACATGACATTTTGGAGGGGAAATGACAAGCAGTGCTCAATTTGGTCATTTATGTGTGTGGTCTCTTAGGGATGTACTCACTTTTGTTGCTGATGGTTTAGACATTAATGGCTGTATATTGAGTTATTTTGAGGGAAGAATAAATTTACACTGTTATATAAGCTGCACACAGACTACTTTTCATTGTGTCAAAGTGTCATTTTGTCAGTGTTGTCCCATGAAAAGATATACTTAAATATCTGCAGAAATGTGAGGGGTGTACTCACTTTTGTGATACACTGTAGATGACCCAGTACTTTTAGTGTAAAAGTAAAAATGAAGCTGAAGTACAAAAAGATTGGCATCCATAAAATATTCCAAATACATTCAGAGAAGTAAAAAGGCATTTCTGTGCTGGTATGGTATGTAATTAAAAAAAAAGTAATATTCTTAGGAAATGAAACTGTACTTCTGACCATTGCTTTAAGTTGCATCCAGTGTTAAGCCCTCACCTGCTTTGATGTGAATGCTGGGACTTCGAATCTTGCCCGCTTGGTTCTCAGCAGTGCAGAAGTATTCGTTGTCGTGGATAATGCTATTATAGGCAGAGGGGGAGAAAGGGTAGAGCTGGAGGGTGCCGTTGGCATGCACGTGGCGGATATGGGGCACGTCGTAAATGTCGTCTCCGGCAGCCAGGTACCAGCGCAGGACGGCATGGGGGGCGCCACCCGCGGGGCAGGGCAGGGACACCCCCACCGAGCTGGAGAAGGTCACCCGCTGCAGGGAGGCGTTCACAAAGTACAGCCGCGTAGAGACAACATCCTCACTGTTGACTGTTAGGATGAGAGAAAGGGAGACAGAGTTAGGTAGCTGATATGTGTCAGATACAGAGGCAACATCCACGCCCAAGAGAGAGAATGTGCACCAACAAGATAATTATGATAAATTCATAATCATTCATTGAGCACTGGATAAGTTACATAGCATGATAAACTGTAATACTGGTCTTCCAGCAAATTAATAATGCCATGTTTCATATCTGATATGCCCATTCATGCTATTCATGCAGATTTACATGAGTCAGTTAACTAAATCAGTGACATACAATTAAATCTGCTCCTTTCACAAAAGCATCATACTCTCTGATAAAACATAAACTCACAAGCACTTGCATTCAACACATAAGAAAATCTGTACAGGCATCTAGGTCACCTCAACCCAAAAAACTTCCTCACTGTCTGCCAAATTGCAGCCATCATTCTCATCCAAATGCATTATCCTGATATCTATAATCTAATATGTGTAAACAGGTAGTCCTTTGGAAACATGCCTCTCAACAGGAGAGAAAATGGGTGACACAAGTTGACCACGGCACCACCACCTTTGTCTTTCATGGAGAAAGTATGAAGAAAGTTTCACATGTGCCACCCAGTGTATAATTCACATACACTGGGTAGCACAGATGTTTGCTGTACATCAGTGTTGTTGTGGCACTGATGAAGAGTTAAACTGTCCTAAGGGGAAGCAGACCACCAAATATCTTTTCTCTCTCAACGCCCTCGTCAGCTTTAAAGCACTGAGGCATCCTTTAAGATCTGCGTTTCTCTGTGCATTTGCTGGGACTGGGGAAAGGGGTGTAGAGGAGTGTATAGAAGTGCTGAGCTTGACTTGGCTTGAGGCCAGGAGAAGATGCTGTGCCCCAAGCCAGAGTATTTTCTTCTCAGACAATGATACTTAATTAATCCCTTTTCCTGGATTTTGTCAACAATGCCTGGATTAGCCCTATCTCTTTAATTCTCTGTGTGCTGGGCTTAAAATAGGGTGTTAGCCATCAATGGAGATATAAAGACACTATCCAATGTCATTTAGGATCTAATTTTTACAGATCCTCTATATCAATGGATATCATTAGTAGTCAGCTATAAAATCAAAGACAAAGGCCAACTAGCTGCCTTTTTAAGATCTGAATACATGGCAAGAACAAAAACGAATGGATGATATAAAGGCTATTTTTATACCTGTTCTGTCTAGTATAAATAGTAACATGTGATGACATTAATAACATGACATAAATAGGATGAGTCACATGAGAAAAGGCTCAAAAGTAAAATGCAGGGATTAACCTAAACTGACATAAGGTGATTTTCACTCTCTATTGTCTGTTATCTGCCACCTAATGCATCTGCTTGCATCCCTTTCACTTATCTGAGATATTCCTCCTTTTCTTTCTGTTTCCCATCATTCCTTCTCCCTCTCAAGATACCCCTCAAAGACACAAACCTTGTCCTTTTCCTGCCACATTAGAGAAAGTCAATGTTATGTGATTGAAATCTGTATGCCAGACACAGAGAGTTAAACCCACATAATCTCCTTTCACATTTAACACACACATAGTCTATCCACTCTGTAATCGCACTGCTGTGGGAGGTTGATGTCCGACTTCCCTCTTTTTCATGTGTGTGTGTGGGTGTGAAGCAGAAGGGAGCCAGGCAGGAGGGCAATATTGTAGACAGGATATGGGTGGCTGGTTGGGGGAAAGGTTCTCAAGTGCAAAGGTGTTCGGATGCAACTGAGTGACGGAGCATGTATAAGTGTGTGTGTGTGTCTCTGTGTGTAACAAGGTTAAAGGGATAGAGAGGTTAGTGTTAAATGACTGCCTCAGCTCTTGATGTCAAACTCGGCAAGCAGCAGAAATCTATGATAATTTCTTATATACTTATATAAAGCCTAGCTTCATATAAGTATAAATTTGCAGAATATGAGACTGTAAATATACGTGTGTACAAGCACGGTGGAGAGTAGATAGTCATTGTTGGAGCAGATCCTCTCTTCAAAAATCTGAATTTAGGTCAAGTTCAATCCATGCTACCGTTTGAATCCATGTCAATCACTTTCACAGGCTGCTCGGCTTACTGATCTGCAGTTTCAGCACCATGGAGAGAACCACAATGGATTTCTGGAGGATGAATACACATAAAAGTGTTGCCATACTGAGAAAATAAGGAGGAAATTATTAGCAGGTGGCTTTATTTTAGAAGCAAAATATTTTCATAAAAAAGGACTATGTATTGGTTAAAAAGTATGCACAATTACACAAATGTCCACTATTACCATCATAATATTAATGTTGCCCAACATAGTACTTGTCTTTATTCTTAAAGTCTTATCAAATGAGCTCGAACAGCATTTGAGCTTATAGCATTTCGGATTCAATTCAATTCAATTCAATTCAATTCAAATCATAAAGCACCAAATCACAACAAATAGTCACCTCAAGGCACATTATAATGTAAAAACCCTACAATACTACAGAGAAAACCCAAACCATCAAAACAACCCCCTATAAGCAAGCATTTGGCAACAATGGGAAGGAAAAACTCCCTTTTAACAGGAAGAAACCTCCAGCAGAACCAGGCTCAGGGAGGGGCAGTCATCTGCTGCGACTGGTTGGGGGTGAGGGGAGAGAGACAGGACAAAAGACATGCTGTGGAAGAGAGCCAGAGATTAACAATAACTAATGATTAAATGCAGAGTGGTGTATAAACAGAGTGAAAAGAGATGAGTGAAAAAATACTCTGTGCATCATAGGAACCCCCCAGCAGCCTATGTCTACTGCAGAATGACTATGGGATGGTTAAGGGCCATCTGATCCAGCCCTAACTATAAGCTTGATCAAATGGTAAGTTTTAAGCTTAATCTTATAAATAAAGAGGGTGTCTGTCTCCCAAAAATCAAACTAGGAGCTGCCTCTACAGAAGAGGGGCCTGAAAGCTGAAGGCTCTACCTCCCATTCTACTCTTAAGTATACTAGGAACCGTAAGTAAGCCAGCAGTCTGAGAGCAAAGTGCTCTTTTTGAGGTGATCTGGTACAATGAGGTCTTTAAGATAAGCTGTGGCCTGATTGTTCAAAAACTTGTATATGAGATGAAGGATTTTAAATTCAATTCTCAATTTAACATGGAGCCAATGAAGAGAAGCCAATATGGGAGAAATATACTCTCTCTTTCTAGTCCCTGTACTCTCGCTGCAGTATTTTGGATCAGCAGGCTTTTCAAGGAGCTTTTAGGACAACCTGATAGTAATGAATTACAATAGTCCAGCCGAGAAGTAATATGTGCATGAGCTAGCTTTTCTGCATCACCTTGAGACAGGATGTTTCTAATTTTCGAGATATTGCACAAATGCAAGAAAGCAGTCCTACATATTTTTTTAATATGTACATTGATATACATATCCTTGTCAAAAATGAATGCAAAATTCCTAACAGTGTTACTAGGGGAAAAGGTAATGCCATCTACTCACACTCTTTAGAATAACTGACTAAAGGTCTAAATTATACTAACTTAAGAAAGTCACATAAGCGCTGCACCACCCTTACAAAAGTGAATGGGCACGCATTTGTGATCAACTGTAAACAAGAATACTGCTTGTCAGATTATGCTAGTTGAAAATACAGCTACCAGTGGTTCTGCTGAAGCCATATGAACATTTGAAGGAGTTTTATTGAGTTTTTTTTTTTTAAAAATCACATTTTATTTAGAATTGTGTCCACTATGTCTGACAAAACAAGTCAGAACAACTATCCCCAGAACAAATTTGGAATCACACATTGAGTGGAAGCATCCAGCCAGTGCTGGAAAATATTTGCAATGACTGATAACGATAAGAAACCAACAGCTGCAAAAGAAAATTTACTGTACAGCTAAATTACATTTGTAAACTGATATATTTGGCCTTGATCCCACTGTAAGGCACATTGTTTAAGTGGTGAAACATATTATTGCACTGTTTTGTTTTATTTTGTTTTACTGTATTTTAGAGTAATTAATATGGTTTGGGAACTTTCAACTCAAGTTGTACTATTGAACTTGGAGCAGTTTTTTTTAAATTAATTAATTAAAGTGAGCTAGTTTGAAGAACAAACTAAACATAGATTTTTCATTTCAAATAAATGTTTTGTTGTGAAAGCTTGCATCCTGGCATTCATGTGGATGTTACTTAGACACGTCTCACCCACCTAAACATTCTTGTAGACCTCACCTCCACACAGCAACACCATTTCTCGACAACAATAGGACAATGCACCCCAACACCCCACATAAAAGTGCCCAGGAAAAACTCACAAAAAAGTTTTGACCTGTCCCTCAAACTCCTGAAATCCTGATGGAGCATCTGTGGGATGCACAAGAACAAGCCAGTTTCAATGGCCCTGAAATGTGTAGCTATATTCTCATTCCAAATTCAAATAAAAATATTACTGTTGAGTCATTAGAATTTTAGTACAAAATCCCTAAAACTGATAGACTATTGTGCTAATTAGAAGTCACACAAAAATTGTCTAGTCTGTTTGGTTTCATATATACAGTCTCAAAATTTCCTTAAAAAAAACCTCTCACAACTTTTGTGTAGTAGATCTGCTGCATAAAGCTTCATTGCTACACCAACATTTTCAGCAGTACTCAACAACTTTGATGAATACAATTATTCCTGAAAAACATTCAGTTTTTTGGGTAACCTCAAAATTTAGAGCATTTACATAATCTTTTTCTCAACTGCATAAATACCCTTAGTGAACATTAGTGCTTAACTAGCTATTCCATCTTTTTTGCATTGTCAACAGGTATTTTTGTTCCATTGTTCTATTTGAATAATTTCTAAAGGGTCAAAGAGATAATATACCAAAAAAAAGGCTAAAATATGAAGAAATAGATTAAATGAAGCCTATAAGTGCATTACTTCCATTTCAAGACATTTAATCATCTCCCAGCTTCTGAGATATGGTAAATGAACACTTATAAGGTTCCTGAACCCCAGGTAGTGAAGCTCTGCGTATGCTCTAAAATGAAATGTCCTGTTCAAATATAAAGCAAACTTGATCTCATCAAAGATGGCAAAAAAAAAAAGTTTTTAAAAAATCAGTTCACTCAAATTCAGAGAGAAAACATCTTAAAATTAGCACCAGAGGATGCACTTGCTAATTTTTTTGTTCTTTGGTATAAATTCAGGTCACTGAGTTCACACGCACACACACACACACACACACACACACACACACACACTCATGCATATGTGCAAAAACACACTGAAGCAAGCCCAGATCTACACTGCAAAGATTATAGCCTGAGGCAGAAAAGACCACCAGGATGATGGTGGCAACCACACTGGTGAAAAACATCAAAAACATATAAAGAAATAGTTGAGAAAGTGAATTATCTGGTCTAAACTTATCACAACTCACTTGACACTGACCATGGGTATATCACACAGATATATGTATTGCGAAGCACTCGAATTTTCTATTGGACAATAGTGGAGTTGCTGTTGTCCCTGAAGCCTTGACCTCATATCTGATAGCTGAGGTGTTCAAATGGGACAGCAATTACAGGAATTTTTGTCATCTAAACTTATAGAAGTTAGCTGCATTACACTGCGTGATACTATATAGTAATTGCCCAATCCAGCACTTTAATGACATGAGAATGAAATGTAGACAACCATATGAAAACTCAATAAAAATATCTTTCTGTCAAATATTATAATAAACTATAAATAATTCATGCAAAACAACATATAAAAACATGGAACACAATAATCTTTCTTTTCCTATTTTATTTGGGTAACAGCTAACCTCAGATGTTATCAGAGTCCTTTCACTGCCCCAGGCTCCCTTTTTCTTTTTTCCAAGTAGAGAAATAAGGAGCAAAGGTGCAGCACTCATTCATTCATGAACTGTATTTTGATTTCCTTCTTCAAGCCTCGATGCACTGATTACAATGAAGAAGGTCAAAGTGATTTTGGGTGAAAAAAGTCTTTCCTGCTGGGTGAACCCTTCAATATTTTCTTCATTTGTTCTCTCTACTTGCCCCCTTTTTAAATTCTTACTTTCTTTTTGCCCATGTTTCCCTTTTGGTGCTTCTTTTAACTCCAGTCTGTCTTGGCAATACACTCAAAATACATTTTGCACTTTCCTTTTGTGTTTTTGCAGTGGATATAAAACTGGTGTATGAATATGTATGCTGGAGAAGCACGAATATTGCCTATGGTGAACCTCTATGCATAATGCAGCCGTTTTTGTCTCGTCTACATTTATTCAGACGCACACACATTCATACCGTCACATGCACAGAGAGACAGGGCTATAAATCCCCCCCCCTTCTCCCTCCCTCTTTAACTTCTTCTCCCCTTAAAACAGACACTCACAAAGTCACATAAACACATTCTTAATTGCAAATAGAGTTTCAATGTTGTGAACAATGCAGCACTACAGATAAGGGCACACAAAATCCATTCAGGCCAAATAATAGTGATGATGCATGCAAATTGCAACACATAAAAGACATAAGATATGATCATGTTTGATGGGGATGTCCATTAGTGCTGCATGGCAATGTGTCTCTGGTTTTGTGTGCAGTCAGAAACTCAACAATTTCTAATACATTTTAATTCCAATGGGTGAAACACTGCAGTCAAAAAAATAAAAAATATATATACATGAAGGTAGATGTGTGCGTGCGTGCGTGCGTGCGTGCGTGTGTGGGAGGGTGGTGGCGGGGGGGGGGTACAAGTTAAACAACCCGTACACACAGTTTATGCAGTGTCAGTAAAATATTAGGAAGCCATTTTAGCATTTGAAAATTCACATCTCCCACTTCAAAAAGATGATTTCCTTTGCTGAAGTGAGTGTCAGGATTGTAGAGATGTCTTTTTTTTTTCTCCTCTCCCTCGGAGACAGGGCCATAAATTGTTTGATAGTAAGCAGAACAGAAAAGAGAGGCGGAGTGAAAGAGAGTTGATTGTTACTATAGTAGGTTCACTGCTTGTTTTATGTTGCTTTTCTTTTGTCTTATGTGTCGTAAGACAGTCTCTCTCAGGGAGATAAAACTGGGCTACCGGACACCACTTTTGTGCGTAAAAACTTGAGTAACCTGAGTAAACGGTCAAAATCCATCCCTGTGTGACAACTTAGTGAAATTAAGATGTTGAGCTTTGATGTCTATAAGATGTGTAACTGTAAACTAATAAACATTTATTGGAGCCATTCGAGGAAGCTTTTTTTCTTTTAGTGGCGAGTCCAAGCGCCATTGTTCATTTTCCAAAAAAGAAGAACATCTTATTTCCTTTAACCGAAATCAAAAATCCCCAAATCAGGTTGTTTGGAGAACTGCACATTTCGCTTAGAGTCCAAACTTTCTTTGTCATAATGCTGATAATATCAGCTCGCACCAACTGACCGACGAGGTTTGTGTGTTTCAAAATAAACAAAATGTTCAGACTGAATATGAAGCCGAATGACTTGTTCAGATGCATCTGAGCAGACCGACACTTGACAATGAAACAGCCATATATACCTAACTTTAAGCTGTTGAGCTGTGTGTCTCCGAGAACCTGTAACTTCAAGTTGTGTAGGAAGAGCCGGGGAAATAAGACGCGCACTTTTAGTCTTTTGATCGAGTGTGACTTGGAAGAAATTATGCGTCGTAGATCGACTATAAAGTGCCGATATCATTGGTGCCATTTGTGAACTGAGTTCAAACCCTCGAAAGTGTGCCAAAGGAGAAGGTCACTTTTGGGTCCCCCCCCCCCTTCTTTTTTTTTTTTAAATCACAATTCTGGAGTAAAATTCTGTAAAAGTACTTCAATATCGATATCTGAAAAAGATGTTGCCCTACTATCAGCCGCTAAGTTTTCCAGTCCATAAACAACACAATTCAGAGTCCATCGTGCGGGTGTAGCCGAGAAGCCACCAGAGTCTGACTCATACCGCAATTACAGGGCTCCCCCTCCAAGCACTTCTCCACTAGTCGGTGACTGTTTGGTTTCCAAATTTACACACAGCCCGCGGTGTGCGCACATCAGCAGCTCAGGCCGTTCTCAAGTATATGAAGGTGTCCCAAAGGAATGAGAAAACACTGATAGGTGATCTTCTAGTAGATACCCTGTACAAAGATGCCCAAACTACCCTTCATACTTATGTCAAAACACTCTTTGCCTGTTAGTGTGGTGTTCGCTGTCAAAATGTATTGACAGCAAAAGTCATAAGTGACATCTTTTGATATCAGAGTGTTCAGAGACGTACTACATTCTAGTCTAAATGTTAAGAAAGAGAAATGCGACACTTAATGAACCAAATGCACACATTTAAATAAAGTTCTGAAATAATATATAAATCAACATGTTTTATAGCTATGTGGGAGTAATATAGACAGTTCATTTCACCTGTGTTGCAGGAGGCCTGTCAACCAAAACTGGATAAAACCGGAATGACATTAATTGATTAAATAATTATAGCAGGAACGCTTCCTCCATGACGATCACTACATGGCGTTTTTTCCATGAAAATGATAGGATTATTGATTGAAATTCCTTGAATACCCTCTTTAACGCGTGTCTCTTTTCTAACTGTATAAAAATGTATTAATTGTAATAATTGCTTCAGCCTTTTTCCAGTTTGCCGGGCCCTGTTCTGGCCTGTCAGGCCTGACAGAAGATTCCCCCACAGCCCTCAGCTGTGTTTGTCTCAATTTTATTTCCATAAAATGACAAGCAGCCTCCCAAATCATGACAAAGAAGAATGAGTGTACTCCCCCTCCTTCTTATGCCACTATCCATCCATTTATCCATCTATCCATGTCCTCACCCCCTTCTCTCCGCACTCATAGGTGCAGGTGTGCTGAAAAAACGCAAAACCAACGGTCAGCAATGGCTGAATGAATGTTTAATTAATGACAGAAAGAAACGATAAAGTTTAATAACTAATCTCTCACAAATGACCATAATATCTAGCATATCTTCATAATCATGTTTTAAAAAAAAGAAAGAAAATTTGTGTGCCATTCTAGGAGGCGCGGCCGAGCCACCAAAATACGCAGTACTAATGCATATGCATGTATGATAATAGACCTAACCCTTTCCCTTAAAATATATAATTTTTTTAGAAATTAAACATATCTAAAACACACAGCAACCCCACGAAACAGCAAATCACGGTTGGATCGTGCAAAACGATGGGAACATAGCGTTGAAAAACAACGGAAAATGGAAGTTTGTTTTCCACCGCGTTATCTACATCTCTCCCATCTCAAGCACTCTTTCCGCTCCACTGGCTGTTTGCAGCCCCCAACCCTCCTCCCCTAACCACACACACACACACACACACACACACACACACACACACACGCACACAGTGCTCGTTCAGTCACGGGACAGGGCGATGTACAGTCTCTATAATCGAAATAGACCCTGTAATCCAATTACATATAACAAAAACAGCACAGAGGTCCCCGCCGCAGCTGCAGCCTGAAAGAGGGCACTGCCAAGGCCAATCATGGCGACTGGTATGAGTATGAAACAGACGCACTGAACACAGTTATAGAGAAATTCTTATAACTTTTTCAAATTTGTAAGTAAAAAGATTAAAATTAGGTATATTCGATTATAGATCTGTGTGTAAAGAAACAAAAGAACATTTAGTGTAAAAATGAAGTCTTTCTTCATATTTTCATAGTGTGTGCTTCTTTTTATTAAGTGCTAGGGAATTACTACATAAGTGAAATGAATATTTTTGTATTTAAAAGAGAAAAAAATGAACCATTATTTCGCATCTGCAGTATTTAGAGCGAAGCCAATCAGTGAAATCTGATGCCACAGAAAATGGTGGATGAATAATTAGACCAGGGGTGATAACAACCGAGCCTGCATACACTGACACTCCTACATTTTGTCAAAGAAAATAAGCGGTAGAATAGAGCATCGTCTTTTAATTATCCAACGGGGGCAAATCGTCTGCAAATTAAAGGCCAGTGGTCAATACCCCCAGTATCAGTTCACACGTCCATCATAAAATGTATTGATCCTCGTTGCCTCACGCACAGCGATGTTTACGCGATAGTTTAGCGTTCGATCGGTAAGAAACAGATACAAAAAAAGGCTTCTTTAACCTCTAGGGACACCCCCCTCCCACCGCCCCCCAAGCCACCTAAGCTCCCCTCCACGCACTGTCACGCGCAGAAACTCAAACCCTATCATCTTATTTGTGCTTCGACGGGACAGAAAAAAGTGAGCAAATACATTAAACTCCTCTGCGCCCCTAGGACTTTTGCGAGTAAACAGTCTACAGCTGTGTCCAGCATCCAGCGCTCGAGGTCGCCCCTTTATCCGTGCGCGCGCCTGCAGATCCTTATCAGCCTCTCCTATTCAACAGCCTCCATATTCACGACACCTCCATATATTTATCATGCAAATGCAGTTATCTTTTTCATCTTAACGAAACGCAGTGTGTACTTCATTGAAGATGTTCGTGATTTTCTACTTTGGTCACCCGACGGTAAAGCCTGTTGGTTTTGTGCCATAACAAGCCCCCTTTTGTCCATTTTAATAATATTATCAGATAATCACTGGGGGAACGTGTGATGAATCAGCCATCGTCGTTCTATCTTCCGAAAATGATGGTCGCTCAGAAAGTCATCACTTTCAAAACAAACAAAAAGTTATCCTTCTTCCTCTAACGGCGATTTTGGAGCTTCAGTCATTCGTTTTAGACGTTAATTCATTTACTCCAACACAGTTCATCACCCAGACAACGTAACAAACATCCACAGACAACTTTCTGGGCGTTGCGCTGGTAAGGGGACAACGTGCAGATGAGCAACACTTGAAGACACACAATTTCAAGCCTACCTTCTTTGCAAAGAATACAGCAGAAGTAAAGTTACAAGCCACATGCCATTAAAAGCAGTTATATTTCACAGGAATTTTGTGCAGTCCCCAAAGAAGAGTGCACGGCGCAGCGGTCGGCCAGGCGAGGCTCCGTGCTGGACTGGTTCTGCTGATGCTCCCCGGCGGTCTCTCCAGCCCTGGTCCCACACTCTCCAGCGCCGAGAAACGAGCAGCGGAGAAAGTACCGCCTCTGTACCCTGTTCTCTCCTCCCCTTACCGGGACAGGCTGTCTGTTGCCCCACCCCCGGTATCCTAATGATGCGCCGTAGTGGAGAGGTGAGCCATAAGTACTAAATGGGGACCAAACGAAAACCACTGGAAACTCTGTGTTACGCGCACCGAATATATGCTTTTATCCGGTGAGAGGATGGAGCCCAAAGTGCAAATTTCAAAATTCCCCCGTCATACAGGCCATTCAAATTTTGTTTTCATGCAAGGGACTTCAAAAGAGAGCTGAAAATGCCTGCGATTTCCTATGCAAATCAGCTTGAGAATTTCCATAAATCGGTTTTTATTAACTTTACACTGGTGCACTTAGGAAGTAAAAGTAAATTCTCAACAGCATCAGTTGTGGCATTGCAAAGATAGAAAACTCCATTGGCAAGCGCAAATTCCACACCAGGAGGAGGGAAGGGAGCACAGAGAAGCTGCAGCCTCCATATCCTCCAAGAGGAAAGTGGGAACGCTCTGCGCTGCGCACCTGCATGTAGGTACAAACAGTGGTGGCGCTCAAGTCACATTTGATACTGAACATTGGACTGCTATTATCTCCACTAAATCTCACTGCAACGCGTGAATCAGGGCAGTAATGTTAAATAGTTGAATAGCTCATTAAAAAAATATTCTGCGAATCTGTATCTTTGCCTCGTTGTCATGCGCAGACACACTGAAGGGCTGTATTCGAAGATATACTGATCAGCTGCTGTTGTTGGCTTATGACGAACAGGTGTTTGCCAACACTTTCATCTATCCTAACTACATATATTAAAGAGATACTGCATAAGCTTAAATTTAATGGCAAACATTTAAAAAAAAGACGTGACAGGGGAATGTTTACCCCTGTGTTGCATCACCTCTTCGTTCAGCAATATTCCCTTAAACGGGGACTGAGGAGACCAGCTGATGCAGTTTTGAAAGTGAAATGCTTTCACATTCTTGCTTGATATGAGACTTCAGCTGAACATAAGTTTTGGGCCTCTGTAGTATTTTCCTTTTCATATATTTTCTGTAATTTCGTTATATGTGATGTATATGGGATATATATGTTATAGAATGGCAATAAAGCTATTCTGTTCTATTATATTTTCAGCAGATGACATTTCTAACTACAGGAAGATCAGTTCATTAATCTGATGCATTTATTAATGAGCCATTTTCATTGGCATTGTCTTGCTGATGTAAGCAAGAGTTTACCTTAAAATAATAACAATCTGGATTGTAGAATATGTTCCTGCAAAACCTGCATATATCATCCGGCATTCATGGTACCTTTACACATGAGGATATTACCCATGCCGTGTGTGGTCCTGTACCTTTTAGGTGCAAAACTGGGTACAGTTGTAAACATTCATTTATTATGTACATATTTATTATTATTAATTTAGTATGTTTGTAAAGCTTTCGTAGTTTCAGTGACCACCCAATCTCACCTTTCCCTATGGCCAACTTATAAAATTATATATGTATATAATTCTATATGTATATAATGTACATATATGTGTATTAAATACTTTTCATTGAGCTTACAGTAAACTCTTGAAATCTGAGGCTAAAATTTAGATCTGATCAAATTTCCTTTTTATTTGACCAAACACAGGCTCTACTCCAAAACCACACCTTAAAATCTAGAAGGCACCCTTTTTGGCCATCCAAAAAAAAAATGCATAAAGTTACTGTGAGCTTATTACAATAATCAGCCTTGGGGGGGGGGTACACTGGTGTAGATTTTAACTGTAGGAACAGAAAATGAATTTTACTGTACCCCTGCTTCTGACAAACCTAAAAGTTGCAGCCATTCAGTACTGGTTTTTGGCCTTGCTGCTCACATAAAGTGACTTCTCTGGATTATCTGAATCTTTCAATGCTAATTTAAAAAACACTTTAATTTAACCTAATTTATTTGTGAGATGTTGCTACCTTCAAATTCAAAAAGTTTTTTTTTTTCAAGAAAAGCAAAGTTCTTATTTTCAATATTTGATATGTCACCTCTGTCCAATTTTAAACTAAATAGAGGGTTTAAATGATTTCCAATTTATTAATTTTTTATTTTTATTAACATTTTAGCTACCTTTTTTGAAACAGGGTTGTATTTTGTCAAATTAAAATCGTAACTGAAATTGAATTATTATACATATGCTTTAACCAAGTGGGGCAACTGTGTCTCAGGAGGTTGCATTGGTTGTCGGAAGCTGGCTGGTCAAATCCCCGGCTCTTCCACTCTGTGTGTCTAAGTGTGTATCCTTGGGAAAGACATTGTACCATAGCAACTGCCCTCAATGTATTTCTTAAAAGAAAACTAATAAAGTGCTATATAACTGCAACCCCTTTAATAGCTAGCACTACATTTTTCAGTATGCTATGACTTTAACTGACTTCACACTACTTTCAGTAACAGGTGTGACAACCATGTGAGAAATTCTGCAGCCACACAAGCATGTTTTACATGTGTTTACACTGCAGCTCAACACAATCTAAATGCACAGCTCCGGTATTTTGGCTATCCAATCTAAGTGGCTCCCCTATTGATGCAGTGTCATATATGCCAACTCATATACTAATAAGTGTTATTCATGCTTTTAACCACATTTTATATATATATATATATATATATATATATATATATATATATATATATATATATATATATATATATATATATATATATATATATATATATATATATATAATGGCCTAAAATAATGTTGTGTGTATATATATATATATATATATATATATATACACAACATTATTTTAGGCCATTATATATATATATATATATATATATATATATATATATATATATACACACACACACAACATTATTTTAGGCCATTATATATTTCATTCTTTAATAATAATTTTAAAATTATTCCAACATGCATGGATTCAAAGCTTTCTCATTAATCTCATTAATCCTTTCCTCTTCCCTGCCATTCAGATTCAGTTCATCACCTGATTGGACCGCATACAGCAAAGCTTGGCTTACTGTTGTTCATCCATTTCAGACCAACCACAGAGTCCCCACTTTGGTCCACTCTATTGTCCTACTCATCTGACATCAATCACCTTCTACTTGACATAAAGAACTCCCTTCTAACCTCTGCCATTGCTCTTTCTTGTGTCTCTCTCTTGGTGGTGTAATGCAATGTTTTGAGTGTCTTAACAAAAAGCAGTCAAGCTGAGGAAAGCTGTGGCCTCTCTCACTCCCACTGAAGAGCCGCTGTAGTGTGGCAGGCAAGGAAGCACACTCTGCCTCCACTCTCTGTTATGTAACAGGTGGAAACACACACCCACACAACCTGTCTCTCTCTCACACACACAGACCCACAAATATGAACACACAAATACCACACAACAAGGAATTTTATTGCGAGAGCACAGTGGCACTTACATTTTATATCCTGTATATCCAGATATGTTCTTTTATGAATACATTTTCAGCTTTATGCATTTCACTAGCTACAAACATACAGCCTAGAGTGCATGGTGAGTGAGATGGGGAAGCTTGTTGAGAAATCTGACAGCCCTTAGAAAATATGATCTGCCTCTGGATCATATATTCTGAACCTCAATACTCCTACTTCTCTCCCAGTGATGGACTGGTCCTAAACCAGTGCCTAACACATTAACACTTAAACTAAGTTCTTCGTACAGATGAGTCCCACCCAGCTCCCCTATCCTAACATTTCAAGTCTCTGTCAGGACTTCAAAAGGCAGTGTGGCAAGCTGGTTAAGGGGCTGATGTGAGCTGGCCTGACAACACCAAGCAGGTTATACTGTATGTCAGCCAGTGATCATCATGGAGACTGACAGGCTGAGGCAGGCCAGCCAGGCCAGAAAAAAAGCAAGCAGCTCCCTGACAGTTCTAGTGGCTGTCACTGTGGACAGGACTCAGGACAGGCTGCCACCACACCGCTAAAAACCACAGCAGAATGTGACTCATCTCCATCACTCCTCCATCGTTGTCCAGAGATAGGGGAGAAAATGGTAAGCAAGAGTAGTAAGTGAAAGAGAATAAGAGAGTTTTTGACTTCCAAAAAACAAAACAAAACAAAACAGTGTGAAAGAGAAACAGAAAACTGAGGAAGGGGCAAGTGGCAGACAGAGAGTGATGAGGCGGATGAGTTAATGTCGATGTTAATGTTAATGTTCAGACAATCACAGCTCCCCTCAGGCCCTGACTACATGCTAGGATCATATTAGCGTTAATGTATCCAGCATTAATGCACAGCTCCCCAGCCCAATGAAACCTCAGAAAGGTTAGAATTAAGAGAAGAAGAGGGTATATGGTATTGCTGCTCAGCCTGATGCAAGGTCATGGCGACTAAAATGAGCAGAGCTGCAGGAACATGGATGATGGGGTCAAATCATGTTTGGAGAGGCAGGAAAAAGACAAATTTGAGCATTTGTTGATGGGTCAGTTGAAGGAGCTATTAACCTTTAAAACTGTGAAAACAGAATTTAAAAATACAAAAAGTACAGTTTACTTTAAAAGGCAGTTCTGAACATGGTCAAAGTTAACCAGCGTACTGTAAAACCATCCCTCGGTGGATCAGGAAAACTGCCTCTGCATGCCTTTTTGTGTGAACAAGCCTCTGCATTAGGCTAATATGAATCACACACCACCATGCTGCAGTACATTAACAGGAAGCTGCCAACCAATGGAGTGTATTTGCTTTAAACCGAGCATGCGTGATTGTTGTAGCAGATGCGTTAAAGTGTATCAGCACATCAGAGGATGTGTGCGTACATGAGCATGTGTCTGCATGACAAGAAAGCACAGGACATACAATTCTGACTGCTACCCTACCGTACAGTCAGAGGTGCATGCGTGTGCATTTCTAAGCATTTGGATGAGTGTGCATGTGCGTGCATATGTGTGGGTTTTGGCATCCAAGTGCATGCGCGTGCACAAAACACACCAAGGGGTGTTAATTTATTCAAATGAGCTGGGGAGGATAACGAGACGATAGGGTGAAGGGCGGAGGAGGTGTATGTGCTGTAAGGGGGACACCTTCTTTGGCTGGAGGTTCATCTCTCCAGCCCCCACCCCTCATCCACCCACTTGTTTTTTTAGGTTTGCAAATGAGACTATTTGCATGGCTGAGACAGAGGGAGGCAAGAAAGATGGGGGTGGGGGACAATGAGAAGGGGGAGAAAAAAATGGAGATGTGGAATGATGCGATTCTGAAGCAGACAGAACGCCTTCAGACAGAAACATACTGTGCCAGGGCGATACCACCACTTCCAAGATGGCTGCCGCCGGAGGCGTCCTCTGTGGGACCAACCTAGAGACCGGCTGCTCTTGTCTCCATAGTGGGTGACATACAAACACACTTTCTGACTTTGCATTCCTGAAACATAGAGAGGAGGATGAAATTTACACAGCTCAGTTAAGGATTAACATCATTATTTGAAACTGAATATATTAAAGACTTCAAAAAATCAGCTTGAACAGAGATATTGATCAGAGATATCTAGTGACACCCAGTGGTCACAATTAAAGATGCTATCATTAGACGTTGTTATACTGCTGTATTTCCTGTATAGGCTGGTACTGGCAAATGTTAGATAGGACCAAACTTGTTGGTGACTAGGGATGTGAGGTTAGAAAAGGAGGGGCAGGATGGTTAACACTGCATTTAGTTAATTATTCCAAATATAGTACATACTATGTTAGACAGACGGAGTACATATAAGATACAAATTCCCTTGGGCCCAGTGGGTGTCTAACCACATCATAAAAAGATTTCATATATGTATCAAAAATGGCCTGAGTTTCTCATAACATGTTATTTTCAACTCAAGTGGAACTGAAACCCTCAATAATGCATACTTCTGAAATAAATAACTGCCATGGGTGCTGCTATATTGCTATGTCCCACAATACATTGCAAATCATATCCCGTATTAGTAATAAGAATTTAGGAAATTCTGGCTGTGTTTGGTAAAAACAGCTTTTATATGCACACAATATTTTTAGTATTTCTGGTCAGAAAAACAGTTATAGTCATTTTACGACTATTTTTGCTGTTGTGGTTGCTGTCATCTTGGGTCTGCAAGCTTTCTATCAATATATATGTCTCAATATATACCCTACAAAACATTAAAATGGACTATAGATTTATTTATTTATTTTTTAAGCAAAGCATTCAAGGTAGTTATGGAGTTTGAGAGCCAATGTGCCTGTACCTATGATCCACCCTCTTGTATTCTGACCTTCATAATTCCATGTAGTCACCAGTGTAGCATAAATTATTTTGATCAATGACTTTGATTAATTAGTTCTTTGGCTACCAAAGTGTTGTGGGCTGCAAGGTACTGCAGGGGGCAGTAAGAATTTATTTTATTTATATAAACATGAATTAAAACTGGTAATAGGAGGTGGTTAGTTTGTGATATTACTCATTACTCTGACCTAAATTTACTGCTCTTGTATTGAAGTTTGTGTCCCAATGGCAGGTGGGTCACATATTTGTCATGGTCCTGGGCCGGTGGCCCAGTGTTCTATGTTTTTGTATTTAGGTCTGCGTCCTTGTCTTGTGTCAAGTCTGCGTCTCTGTTCCCCTGTGTCACTTCCTGTTTTCTTTTGACAGTCTCGTGTTCCTTGTGCCTTGTGTTTAGTTTACTTCCCCCTGTATCTTAGGTTCATTTGTTTCACCTGTTGTCCCCTGGTGTGTTCACTTGCCCTAATCCCCTTGTGTGTATTTAAGCCCTTGGTTTTCCTTTGTTCTTTGTTTGGGTCCACGTCTGTTCATCTGTGTGATGTCGGCTGCGTGTTCTGTTTGTTTTGAAGTTTTCAAGTGTTCCAGTTTTTGAGTTTTGTTTGGTGTAGCTGTCCCTGCCCAGCCTCTTTAATTAAAGCTGCTTTTTGAGTTCACCTCTTGTCCTGCGTCTTGCTCTGGGGTCCTCCCTGCCTTGCCTCCACCAGCCGTGACAGTATTGACATTTGCACTTCACATATGACTGGGTACGATTAGCAGTTTATAGCCAACACTCTCTGTTGTTTATGGGGTTTTTTTAAATCAAATTTTCAAGGAAATATGTCACTTTTTCAATGAGAGTGAAGACAGGCTTCCAGCCAGGAAAATTTCACAGGCCGGCGCCATTGGACAACCGGGGCGATGGGGCCCCATGGGATTTTCTGGTTTTTAAGTGGGGCGCAGCACTCTTGACTTTGGGAACCACTGCTTTAATTAATAAAGGTTACATAAAATTACATAAAATATTATTAATGTAAGAAAAAAACAAGGAAACTTGGAAACTACATTGATTAAACTGAAAGCAGTAAATTTTGCAAAACATGCCTGTCAAAAACCATTACTATGGAAACATCAAAAGTGGTGAACTTGACTTATTATGATAGAACTGTTTTCAGGTAAATTTTAGTTAAAATGTCACGAAGTTTGGTTGTTCTAGCTTAAACTAGAAGTTATACAATGTGAAAGTTTGCGTTCCCCCCCCCACACACACACACACATCTCCGTAGCCTGGATAGGGTTCATGTGTAATTCTGTCATTTTAAAGACACTTTGACATGCAGACCAGAGGTATCGCAGATCACACCACCAACTTTGGGATTAGTGGATGACTCCTACCAAAAAAAATGCCAAAAATCTTATGTTCTAAAGTGTTCATTTGGTGGATCTATTTTAATTGATTTTTCATCAAATGAATACAAAGTCACCTTGGAATAGGTAGTATGGATCCCTGACATGGATACTGGTTGGCCTCTTGGCATATAATGATGATGCTGTGTGCTCTGTACTTAGACTAATGAAAACCTTGAGGCAGTACAGTAAATACACAAGACAGAGTGTAGCAGGTAGGCACCTGGGGATGTGAATGGAAAATTTGGTTCAGCTCAAAAACAGCATAGTCTACAAGTGTAAAATCAATTTTCTGGCTCATATATCCATAAATGAATGTAATATCAAACTACTAACTAGTAATTGCACACACTAACTACTAAAGTCATTCAAAGCAACCTAGAAATACTATCCATGTACATATATTTTATGCAGAAAAATTGCATAAAACACGTGCACAGTTAAACTGTAGAAATCTCTGAAGCAAGTAAGTGGAGTATGCATGAATAAATCCTAAAAAAAGAAATACTGTTTAGACTTAAATATTTGCTGGAAACATTCCTCAGAGATTTAGGTCCATGTTGACATGATAGCATCATGTGGCTGCAGATTTGTTTGCTGCACATCCATGATATGAATTTCCAGTTCCACCACATCCCAAAGTTGGTGACTGTAGATGCCATTTAAGTACAGTGAACTCATTGTCATATTCAAGAAACCAGTCTAAGATGATGTGATATGGTGATAAAAGGCAGGATCCAAAATTTCATGTTGTTTATGCCAATTTCTGAGCCTACCATCTGAATGGTGTAGCAGAAACCGAGACTCATCAAATGATTTTCTATTGTCAATTTTAGTGAGCCCATGCAAAGTATAGTCTCAGTTTCCTGTTCTTAGCTGACAGGCGTGGCACCCAGTGTGATCTTCTGCTGCTGTAGCATATCTGCTTCAATGTTCGGCATGCTGTGCGTTCAGAGATGCTCTTCTGCATACTTTGGCTGTAACAAAGTGGTTATTCTGTGTACTACTGCAAGTCTTGGTCAGGATTTTCTCGTAAAATTACTGTTGCCTTCTTATCTGCTCAAAGCATCCTGGTCATTCTCCTTTGACTTCTGACATTAGGAACACATTTTCATGCAGAGAACTGCCGCTCACTGGATATTGTCTCTGTAAACCCTATAACAACCAAGCCATGTTCAAAGTCACTAAAATCACATTTCTTCTCCATTCTGATACTCAGTTTGAACTTTGCCAGGTCATCTTGACCATGTGTACATGCCTAACTGTGCTGAGTTACTACCATGTCATTGGCTGATTAGCTCTTTGAATTAATAAGCAGTTGAACAGGTATGAGAACTGCACAAACTAGAAGCAGAAAAGTTGCAGGTTTATACTGTGCTGAACTTTTTTACCAACGAGAATAGTTCAGGTTACTTTGTCAACATTTGTACGTAAACTGTTTTGCCAAACCTCTCCACCCGCTTGTTTCCATTCGTCACCCTGAAGTGTTGTCTCAGCAGTTATTCTAAAAGCTTATGGGAACAGTATCTGATCAGCTTCTCGCACCTGTCCAGCATAATATGCATCTGTCTCTCTCTCTCTCTCTCTCTCTCTCTCTCTCTCTGTGTGTGTGTGTGTGTGTGTTGTTCTCCAAACCTCTTCTTGGTGCAGTGATGTTATCATTTCTAGGGAACTGTGAGATAAATGGCTTCTCATGCTTACCTCAACTGAAGCCCTTATGGAAAGCAGCTGAACCAAGCCCTGGGGGATCCAACTGTTAAAACTGCCTTCCTCACCGCTTGGCAGTATGGGCGGTAATTTTTACAGCTCAGTCCCGTATTTTTCAGCAATTTCTGGAGGCTGAATGGGAAAAGAAAGGAAGGAGGGAGGGAGACAGAGAGAAAGAAAGCGCAGGGGGTCCTTGAGACTCAGCCAGTTGACAGCTCCTGTCTCTCTCTGTAACGACTTATTTATTCAGGGATAATTAATCAGGCGCAGTTTTATGGCTGTATGATTAATGCGCTTTGTCATTTGTGCTGCAGCGATGAAAAAACAGTATCCTGTGATGCGGCTGCTCGAGTCTAACTGGTTCTGATGAAACGGCAAAAAGGGGAAATCCTGTTTCAAGTGGGCCCAGCGAGGAGGTGTGAAAGTGGACCTAACTTTGGGTGTGTGCATCCTATTTCTGTGTGGAAAAAAAAGAAAACAGGAACGAAAAGCACTGACCTCAGTCAATTTTTATATCCTTCTCTTGCTGCACTATTGAAATACAATCTTTTTGCCTCTATTTACGCGTTTGCGTTAACTCTGTTGTAATCTGCAGAATTAGCGTTCTTCAAAATTTATACTTTGCGATATTATCATTGTGTATACCTGATTATCTAAGCCATTTTTCCACATACTTCTTTTTGCCTCACCGTGTTTTATTTTCTTCTCTTCGGTCAGCAGCTCTTTCCTCTCGGCCCGTCCTGCGACTGCTTTCATCGCTCATGCTGGTCCGAGGGTGCCACCTTGTGATCGTTTTTGTTACCCAAACAAAAGTACAAAGAAGTTCAAACGGACTAGTGAACACCTGAACTCTTGACCCCTGTTGAAAGGGGATTTCATCTCTTGCGCACTAGGGGCTTGTTGATGACATGTTTTGGATACTGCCCACTCAAAGGAAGAGTCACTGCAAATAAACAGAAATTATTTTCCCATCAACCTGTGAATCATATGCAATCATCAAAACACGAAAGCGATGGATATCTTTTGGAATAATGCTCTTCCATCCCTCCACCTGAGCTTCTTGCAGAATTAACGCCACGTGGTCAAAGTTGCATTTAAGTAACATGGTGACCAAAGAAATCCATTTTGTCTCTTTGTGTATGTTTGCTCAGCTGTCAGCAGGTTTATGCAAAAACTTGCTGGGCAGGTGGATCATGGACAAAGGGAGGACCTGTTTTATTTTGGTGCAAGTCTAAATCATTTCCTGAGCCCTGGCACAAGCAAACATTTAAATCACATATATATTTTCCCACCATCTTAGATAGATTGTCTCTTTATGGATGCGACTCAAAACACAAAGGAAACTGCTCCTGGAACAGATAAAGGAAACAGAAGTAGGCAATCTGGCCATGCCTAATGTACACTTTACACACTTCGGCACACAGTTTTTATTATGTCGGCCTGTAAATTTAGGTGAAGCTTGCAATTCTCACCACTTGCTGGTTGTCTACTGAGACCTCTGCACCTGAGAGGGTCGTTTCCTTTCCAGGCGGGGGTGCTTGTTTTTTTCTTCTTTCAGGTGTCAGATGATTCTTCTTTTTACTGCAACTCTTAAGAGACTATTAGTCTCTGTGGGTATTATTTTCAGTAACTGCCTTTATTGTTGGTGGTGTAATTGTTTTTAATTGTCTATTTATTTACTTTTATATCTTCAATGCAGCACTGACAAAGTGTGGTTGCATATACTTTATTATTACAAAAGCCTTACATTCGCACACATATAACAGCTGACAGCAATGTTGTGCTTTGCAGCACTCATGCACTCCAAGGTGGTTCTGCTTGGTTTAGTAATCATCTTCTTCTTCGGTACGTTTTGGCTGTAGACAAGGAAACAGATGTTATCATTTTATATGTAGATGTTGCATCCATTAATACCTTTTTCATTTCGGGTTAACTTATAAAGATTTGTCAAATGCAGAAGTTAGAACTCTGACCATGGTTTGATAGTTTAAACGATTTAGTGTCTCATAATGACCAGCAGAGGTCACTATAAATCCATGTATTTTCACAGTTGGACCCAAGCAGTGTCTTACCTTAGATTTGCCACAGTTTTTGAGCTTGTTGCCTTAAGAGAAAACAAAGCCATGTGAAAGTTAGTTTCTATCAAAGCTCAAAAATACTCTTCTGATAAATTCCAAATCTGGAATAAATAAAATATATCTTATCTTTTTTTTATTCATCATTGTACCAGCTGTGTTATAAGATGGGAGCAGGGATAAGCCCCGAGAGCAAAATGCATGTTTTGATCACTCCTGTTATTATTCACCTGCACCTTTGTTCACATTCAACCAATCTTTCCAACCACATGCTCTTCAATCCACACCTTAGGTGTTCTGCTTGTCAGCATCTTTGTTTGTATTTTCATGTACAAACACAAAATACACACATATAAAGTAGGATGGGACTGTTGACTTACCTGCCAACAGAAAAAAAGAAAGGAACACAAGGAGCCCAGCAAAGATCAAACCTCCAAGGCGTAGCGTTTCATAATCTACAAATACACAAAGGGCACTGTCACTACACCATCATTTTTACTCATGAATTAATTTCCACCCCTATCTTATGATTTTGACTTCATTCACACCTGTTTACCCCTTTATAATTTTATCTTTTTGTCTTCCATTTTTTCACTCCCTTTTTCTTTTCATGGCTCATGGCAGAAACTGCATTTATCTGTCTTTCTACATTCTCTGTACTGAGATCAATATGATGAGAAACATCTTTAAAGATGTAGTTGCTTACCATATACAAAGTCTGCATCAGGGTTGACGTCTGCACCTAAGGAAGGACAGCAAGTGGAAAGCAATACAGAGCGGGGTAAAAACAGTATTCTACAGAAACATAACTGCATAACTGTGATATCAAGTTGTGTGTTTATTGGTCTGATCCATTTCAGTCCAATTTTTTTAAATATTTATATAGTGTTTAATTTTGTGCGAGTTATGAAAACAGGTGACAGTGTGAATTGTTCCATTGTCTGAAGGTGTATTTACACAGATGGCAGGCTCCTCTGGCAGAGCATAATAGGCTTTAAAAATCCAAACGTTTCTTCAAATAATGACGGTGTACTCTGTTATCAGCCCCCAAATTTGTATATTCTTTTACTGCCTCAACACAGGCACCCATATTCACTGTCATTTATTTTCTAAGTAGGCTTCTAATTCTGTATGTCACCCTATTACCCAACAGCCATATGCACAACTAGTAATGCAGACATTGTAAGTAAACATGATCAGTTGTGGCAGAATGCTTAAATGCCAGAAGGTGATTTTTATCATGACCATTCTTAACCTTTTTACAGTATTGTCATTCATTACTGCCCAGAACATTTATGTTAATCTAGACAGGAGATATTAATAACAATAATAACTCAACCTTGTACTTCCCAGATGTATCAGATGTATGACTAACATGCTTGCTTTTGTAATTCAGAGTCAGAGAAGAAAGGGTAGCTGTGACCTTGCAAGTGATGTGTCACCCGAATTATGTCACAACAAAGTGGTTGTTTCACATACTTAAGTTTGTTCATAATGAGCAGTTCAGCTGCTGTGGAACTTACCTTTGGGAGAAGACATGTTGCCTTGTCTTGTTTGTGTGCTCAGCTGCAGGCAGATAATGCAAACAGTTAAAAATGAAGGGGAGTGGGGGGGGGATCTACCAGCTGATGATCCACCAAGGTCTGCTGTTTTAAATTATTTAACCCAAACCTTTGTAATAGTAGTAGCTTCGCCATCAGGTCTGGTATGTGAAAACCTAGGTTAAAAGGTTTGTGGGTATTTTGTTTCTACAGTCCTTTTGTAATAAAGTTGGACTGTTCTATAGGCTTATTTAACTCAGCTTACTCAGTTTAGATGAGAGGCAGTTGAAAGGCTTGGGAACTTTATATGTCCTGAACAAATTGCCTCATGGCTTGCCTACTGCAGTCTTAATAGCAAAGTGATTTCCTTGATCTTCACTGTGAGGCTAATGGTGATATTGATCCTTCTTCCCCACCCATTCTGCCTACATCTTTCACTGCCCCTCCACACATTCACACAAACACACATTTCTTGTTTGATCTACATCTCGTGACCTTTAATTGTTAACTTAAGCAGATTAAAGAACCACGGCTTTCTCTTGCTGTCTCCACAAGAATGCCATTTTGTGTATTGTGAACTTCAGTTCTTTCATCCATTACGTGCCCAGGGCTTTTCAATGCACCACTGAGCATAAGGGTGTACTGGACAGTTACTCATTAATATGTTACAGCTCCAATATTCATTAACTTTGAACCTTGCACATTCTGTTAGAGGTTATGGATAGAACAAGGAAAAGTAGCTGTTGTGACGACTGCCTAATTGATATTCAGTGATTTTGGCAAATTATGACAGCATCCCTAAAGTCAAGGAATACATCACTGTTAGTAGATTTTCTTTTCTTTTTTTTTTTGTTCAAAAGTGGACAATTGGTGGGAACATTGCCAACAAACTACTGTCCTCTAAACCCAGTTTTACAACACATATTAACTGGACTTGTTTTGCACTGTCAAATAATGGAGCAGCTCACATAGAAAGGTTAAATCTTTCATTGCAGGAATGTTAGTAATTCACATTTTACACAGAGATAAACACAAAAAATATCAACATAAGCTCGTTAAAACAATTGTCTCCCATACTATATCCTGCCCTGAAAGTATATACCAGTGTTTAAGCATTTAAACTGCATACAACAGATTTTTTGTGACACATTTAATCTGACATGTATTTAGGAGAGCAGTTACTCACCTTAGCTGGAGAAGGCTCTGTATCACCACTGTCCAGGTGTGTGTGCAGGTGGCCCTGTCTGCATTTCCAGACCAAACTCCTACCATACAAATCCCCACCCACAAACCACCCCTCCATGTTCACAGCTATATTTCTGTGAAGCTGCTCAGTTACATATTTACAGGCTCATAAAATTTGTACTTCCAACCTTTAGAATCATAACAGAAAAAAGCAGCGTATTATTGGCTCGACTGGTGGGAAAACCATTTCGTGACATGTAGTTTCATAGTTCCAAGTATTACAACCTTGGCTGACATTGATAGGAAAACAGCAGACTGATTTTAAATGCTGTTGGAGGTTTCCATGTAAAATAATGTTTAAAGGGGGAGAAAAAAGTTCCCTAAAGAAAACAACAGGAATCCAAATTCTACAATAAAATCTGTTTTCCAGCTAAATGTAGACAAAAAAGACCAACACATTTTGTGTTGAGACACTTTTATTTATGCCAAAAGCACAACAGGTTGCCACACAACAAGGCTCTTGTGTGAAGAATGAACATATTTACTTGTATAGCTGTCAACTTTAAATTCAGACTTAATACTGGTTAAAACCTGACCTGGCAGCAGGTTCACGACTAGATCTATGCATCTATACTCTCTCTATGATTTGGCTTACATTAGGCTACTATTAATGTAGTCTGGCAAATAAATGATATCAATATCACATCTCTCAAACTCCACAGATAAACTTTCTCTCTCTTTCAGTAATGTATTACATGTATGGTTATTTAAAACATCATGAGACAGACTAAACAAATAATGAAGACAAAAGAAAGACGCCCTGGCTTGACAGATTTGTGGCACCAGTAGGTGTGTATGGCAAAGCTAATTATAGCCTGCTGGAGACTAGCTAATCCTGACGGAGCCGGTGACAGAGCAGTGGAGTAGATGTGTGGAGAAGGCGGCAGTGAGATAGCTGATGCAGAAGCTCCCTCCACTATGAACGGTTAAACACTGCGGTGGAGGGGCCCATGCAGGTACCTGCAAACTACAGTGCTCACTCAGAGAGCTGTGGCAGTTGAGATTGTCTTGTATAAGGCTCATCACATTTGCATGTAGAGATGCACATGCACTTGTGATGTACACACAATCATACACATACAGGATATACATGCACACATAACTACACTCATATGTACACACAGACACACCTAAGCCATTCACACATAAACAAAAATGAAGAATATTTAACAATATCTGTGAACTATTGTGTGTGTGTGTGTGTGTGTGTGTGTGTGTGTGTGTGTGTGTGTGTGTGTGTGTGTGTGTGTATATATATATATATATATATATATATATATATATATATATATATATATATATATATATATATATATATATATATGTGTGTGTGTGTGTGTGTGTGTGTGTGTGTTATTATTCTAACTGTGGTAAAATATGATACAGGACAGTTGACAAAACGATACGGAAAAGCAGGTCACACAAGATTAAAAAATTCTTGGGTAGTCTTGTGTCAAAGGTGCTACTGGCTACGACAATAAAGTGGAGTGAGACACTGTCACAGAAAGGCACAGGAATGGACAAGAGCACTGGCAGGGAGAAAGGGACCGGCACAATCACGACAAAGAACAACAGGCACAAGAATTATGTACATATTAGTGTTATATCTCTAAACATATACATCCCCTCTTACCCGGTCACATAACCAGTTATAATAATCACTCACACCTTCACTATTATTGTGGATAAGTATCAAATAAAATCATGATTTCAGAAGGCAGTCAGGTCCTTAAGCGTTGCCTCAGTTCTCTGCTGGGGTCTCCTTGGCAGCTGCTGCAGCTGAAAAAGGTCAGTGATGAGTGATTTAGCTGAAGCAAAAGTGCAAAACATTAAACTTGCCCAGAGTTATTTCTTGCTAAATATTTCTGTCCTGTGCCACAACATTAACACACTTGCAGTCACTTGTAGGTGAAGGACAATGCTCAGGGCTCTGCTACTAAGTATACATGGAGTACATAGATTTTGTACTGCTGACCTTAAAATAAAGGGCACTACTGTAGAGTACATATATTTACTCACTTAATGTATTACTGGACTAATACAGTGCAATTTCAAGGTATGCACATTTTAGAATGGTAGAAGGTGCAATAAATATTGAATCAACATCTTCAAGCAGCATATATAGCCCATGCACTTTCTTGAAAAGATGTACACTGCTCAAAAAATTAGAGTATATCAGAGTAAAATCAGAGTATAACATCAAGTAAATTAAATGTCTGAGATATTGATCTAGTCCGTTAAGTTTCAGCTTCTTTTGTGTTAATTAAATTAACCACAGTTTTACTAGAGGGGCAACAACAAGACAACCCCAAAACAGGAATGGCTTTATAGGTAGAGGCCACTGACATTTGTTCCCTCCTCATCTTTTCTGACTGTTTTTCTCTAGTTTTGCGTTTGGCTAGGGTCAGTGTCACTACTGGTAGCATGAGACGATACCTGGACCCTACAGTCTATAGAGGTTGCACAGGTAGTCCAACTCCTCCAGGATGGTACATCAATACGTGCCATTGCCAGAAGGTTTGCTGTGTCTCCCAGCAAAGTCTCAAGAGCATGAAAAAGATTCCAGGAGACAGGCAGTTACTCTAGGAGAGCTGGACAGGGCCGTAGAAGGTCTTTATCCCATCAGCAGGACCAGCATCTGCTCCTTTGTGCAAAAGGAACAGGATGAGCACTGCCAGAGCCCTACAAAATGACCTCCAGCAGGCCACTGGTGAGAATGTGTCTGACCAAACAATCAGAAACAGACTTCATGATGGTGGCCTGAAGGCCCAAAGTCCTCTAGTGGGTCCTGATGATCAGTTTTCTGCACCGTCAAACCCAATTGGCATTTGTCATTGAATACCAGAATTGGTTGGTCCCCTGGCGCCCTGTGCTTTTCACAGATGAGAGCAAATGTGGCCACATGTGACAGATGTGAAAGGGTCTGGAGAAGCTGTGGAGAACATTATGCTGCCTGTAACATCATTCAGCATGGCCGGTTTGGTGGTGGGTCAGTGATGGTCTGGGGAAGCATATCCAAGGAGGGACACACAGACCTCTACAGGCTAGGCAAAAGCACCCTGACTGCCATTAGGCATAGGGATGAAATCCTTGGATCCATTGTGAGACCCTACACTGGTACAGTGAATCCTCGGCTCCTCCATTTGTCACGGCCTCATGTGACAAGTATGCAGGGAGTTCCTGGAGGATGAAGGAAGTGATACCACTGACTGGCCCCCATGCTCGCCTGCCCTAAATAAAATAGAACACCTCTGGGACACTGTGTTTCGGTCCATCCAACACCACCAGGCTGCACCTCAGACAGTCCAGGAGATCAGTGATGCCCATATCAATATAGATATCCAGTATGGGTTTTTTTTCCCATTTAGATCTGATGTACTTTCAAAATGTTCCATCAATTTTTTTTTAACCTTGTATATTATAATAATGACCACTGATCCAAAATGTTTCTCAGCTGTCTTTAAACTTTTTAACATTTATTTAGATAAGACAGTGGAGAAAAGACATCCAGTAAACGACCTCAGGGTGTATTTGAACGCAGGCCTCTGCATCTAACCAAGTAGTTTGGTTAACTAAACTTAACCAAAATTAAAACCCGAAAATAATACAAAAGAAAAATCTTTTCTGGTGCAAAACCCAAGGACAAATATTCTCCCATTGTCTTGTGACTCACTGAACTCTTCCTAAAAGGGCCTGAAACACCCTTTTAAAAACAGGGCTATAGAAAGGGGAACATATTTTGGACTGTGCTTTTTACTGCTTTTGTGTGAAGGTTCTTAAAACATTTTCCATCAATATCTTGAGATAAATGCATTATGACAAAAACATGTGAGCATGAAATGAATGTAAAAATGATCACGTATTTGATTGATTGATCGTGTACAAACTTTTTAACTGTAAAATTACAGATATTGTATTGTTCTGAAATGTAGCCAAAGGGAGCAATTTTCTCTGGATTAAAGTAGCTAATTTTTGTAAAGTCTTGCTGCTTGAGGTTTATACAGTAATTTAACACTAATTTAATATCTATATATAGTATATAACTTTTTGCTCTCATACAGTTCCCCTCCTTCTCTGTTCTATGGGCACTCTCAAAGGGAAACTCAATTATGGATGTATGTCAGAGGGTGAGCTTGAGGTGAGGGGAAACTGACAAGAGTTAAAATGTGCATCTTACCCTTGGAGACAATCAGATTCTCCTCCTGTGCCTCCTCATCTCCGGGTGCCCTGAAGAAAGATCCACAGGTTGTCATGGTAACTAAATCAAATACTATGACCCAAAAAAAGCTCTTCATGCTTTTTTAAAAAAATTTATTTATTTCTGTAAAATCGGGGACACTGACATACCTGGGCTTCTGGTTAATACCACAGCGGCATCGTCGACCTGGAAACACGATAAATTGTCAGCTGCATTGCCCTGTAGTTCATGCATCATCTGTGTCATCACTAGAACAGTGTTAATGGGTCATGAATATAAAATAGTGTGCAGGGAAGGTTGTGGAGTACAGTACTACATGTAAGTAGTATGGAAATTCTATGAAAATGTGTTTATTATTTCTAATAAAATTTTAACACTCAGTTATAGTGTTGAGTATATGTAGACATAATAAAATGACAGACACAAACAGGCAGAGTTAACTTACTGAGGATAAGAAGAATGCCCAGTGTGAACAGCACCACTGCAAATGCCAGTCCCCCAATCCTCAAGGTCTCATAGTCTGCAGAAGAAATTAATGACAGAATACCACATAATAGACAGCAGCAGGAGATAAATTTCATCGTTATTTATTGCAAATAAAAGCTTTCTTTTAGGGACTGATAATGACTCTATGTCTCGGCAATGTGCTAATTATTTGATTATTTCAAAATGTTTTCTCTAACTTACCATAAATAAATGGGTTTTCAGGTTTCTTTGGTAGCTGCAAACACATAACAAAACCAACACTGAGAAATCCAAATACACAGTCTCAGTTGCAAACCTGTATTCTTATTATCAAGAAACATTTTTGAGGGTTTTCTAACAAAATCCATGACTTTCTTATTCATGTAATACATAAAATTATTTTTAAGAGTCAACCTGAACTATCTGACCAAATTCAAGGTTTCTGTAAGTGCATTGGTGGTCATTGTGGAAATTGTTACTTTGTCAGTAAGACTGAAATGGATATTAAAGACTTAAGAACAGGTTTATCATTTGTGCTAAAATAGCTAAAATTATTTCTATAACCGCAGCCATTTTGTAGTTGGGATGCAAATGTATCGTATATAATACTGACCAAAGTTTTAAAGAATTTGTCATTCATTGCAGGCAAGGGATGTTCAGTGATGTTGTTGTTGACTGGCAAGAAGGTTGGAATCTGAAACAGTACTGTTGACCTTGGATCTCATATATTTTGATAAGTTACAAGTTCTATTTCTATTTCTATTACTCTCATCTCTTTAGAATAGAAATCTAGTTGAGTTCATAATTGGGTCTGGTCTTTTGGATCTGATCAAAACACCAGTGGACCATCAATAAAGTGGTTAAGCTCAACATTTGACCTCATTAGAGACCATGTGAAGAGTACTCACCCCCCTCTGTATCAGTGTTTGCTGCAGCTGAGAGGCAGAGTGTGAAGTGGTAAAAGTGAAAAGGTGGAAGGAAAACAGAAAGGAGAGAAAGACATTAGAGGACCATAAGCGAAAAATGAAAAATATATCTTTGCACATTCAGTCCCACACTATAAGAGACCTGACCTGCATTGAGTGGCACAGGTAGTCTGTGAAATCCACACATAAAGCCCTAAAGTGGTAATTAATGTTTTGCTATGCATTTGAATTGTTCACAACCAGTCCTTTTTTATAAAATATCACTACTCGCTCCAACACTGCCTCACCATGGACAATCAGTGAGTGTGCATGCATGTGTTTTTGTATGCATTGATGCACGTGTGCGTCGTATGAGTAGGGTTGCACGTACCAGCCATATATACAAGGAGTGAAGAGACGATGAGCAAAATCAGTTTCCATGGCAACTGCTGACACAGAGTAATAAAGAGGGAGGGTGAGAGAATGAAAGAAAGACAAAAAAAGATCTAGTGAGGTTTTTTTGTTGTTGTTTGTTTATTTGCGTGTTTGTTTGTTTTTGTAAGCTACTCCACTGCAGCACATTCATATCTGTAATTTAGGACATAAACAGTGACAATGAACATACTGTACAGATGATGACCACACAAGTACATATCCATTAAGTGAGGAAAAACAAATCACATCACACAACATTTGCTCTGTCCAACCCTATGGAGTATAACAGATGTCAAAGACTTGTGGATACAGCTTTTATCTCACATAACGATCCATGTTTAGAGCCATACATGTTCTCTTTCGTGCTCCTTCGTCTCTGTGGGCATCACACAACCTTGACCTATTTTTATGTAGGCTATCCAGTGTGCACACACGCACACATGCACAGACACACAACATGTCTCCTACAAAATGTGTTCTCAATGAACTATTTCTAATTTGTAAATGTATTCCAGGCTCTCTCTCTCTCTCTCTCTCTCTCTCTCTCTCTATATATATATATGTATATATATATATATATATATATATATATATATATATATATATATATACACACACACACACACACACACACACACACATATATATATATATATATATATATATACACACACACACACACACACACACACACACATATATATATATATATGTGAGGATTTAGATCTATCCTTTGACACAGTGCAGTAATTTAAGTGTAGTCTAGTTAAGTTTTACTGTGGAAATAAGTTTGCTTTAACTGATGGTACCACCTAAAATCTCTAGACTGTATTTTCAGATTAGGGTGACACAGCCGTGTGATGATTAGTACTGTTGCCCTTACAGCAACAAGGTCCTGGGTCCGAAACCTTTTGCCAGCTGGGGCCTTTCTGTGTGGAGTTTGCATAATTTCCCAGTGCCTTTGTGGTTTTCTCTCTAGGTACTCTGGATTCTTTCCACAGTCGAAAAAACAAGAGTGTTAGGTTAACATGCGATTCTAAATGGACTGCAGACACAAATGTGAGCATGAATGCTTGTCTTTCTGCATCAGCCCTGCAATAGATTGGCAGTATGGCCAGAGTGTATCCTGCCTCTCACCCTTTGACAGCTGGGATAGGCTATCAAAGGGCCTGACCCTGATTTGGATAATTACACAGACTCTTTGGTAGAGAGCTAGCAGAGCAAAGACATTTAATGTCTAATGTAGTTGAGTAGGACATCTACATTCTGACATATAGACCACCTGATGATGTCCGTGAGGATGTGTGAAAATGACAGATATTATAATTTATGGCTATGTTTTGGCAGATCAGCATAAAATGAATGACTCTTACTTTTGACCATTTCTGTCTGAATATCTAAGACCACCTCCTTTCCTTTATTTTGTAACATGCGAACAAATGGAACACAGGGTAGGTTCAGGTAATCTACTGTTTTTCTCTTTGTCACTTTAATATAATGATACCATTGTAGGTGGCTGTTGATGAGTGAATGAATGGTGGTTCAAATTGTAAAGCATCTTTGGGTACCTTGAAAAGCACTATATAAAACTAAGGCATTATAATTATTATTATTATTATTATTATTATTATTATGCCATCATTGGGGGGTTTTTTCTCTACCAATGCTAAGAGAACTGAACTGGTTCTTGGATTGACTGGGTCCAATTATGTCCATCTACTCATCTGGCTGTTTGCGTGTCTTTAGCTGTAACAGTGGTACAGGAAATAATGCACTTAAGTAAACAAATTATCCCATTACAGTCATTAGCCGTGATATGAACAATAGCATTCTGGTGCACTTGTAGTCCGTATGTTGGTGTTCCGTTTATTTGATTTGTGAGCTATAAACAACTCTAAGCAGCACAATAGTAACTAGAACATTTCTAAATTAATGTGACATAAGCTGACAATGGAGGAACAGATGAAGCTATCAGATTCATAAGACTGATGACATCCACCCCAGAAACAAAAATCTGTGCATGTGACTTTGAACAGAAGAATAATTTTTGCTTAGAGTACATTACTAGAATGAAATATTTTTATTTATATGTTGAATTATTCAAATGAGCTCTTGTGTTTCTAAGTTAGCACTACCTTTGTCCCTTGTATACACTAAACTCTTTAACTGGGGGATTTTCTCACACTTGTGCCAATGCGGACAAGACAGAAACCTCTACAATTTTTTCTGAAGGTGTGCATGTTATGAAGAATATGGTGCATTCAGAGTGGCATGTTTTAGTTAAAAACATAGGGACATAAATGACGAGATGTGACAGCATGGGCTTTGAAAACGCATCTGTCATATTTCTACATCATGACAGAGATTTATTTTTTCACATCAGTGGGGATGATTGGTCCCAAATTGTACATCGCTTACATTCAGTTCAGCTTTATTAAGAAATACTGCACCTGGTCAAATACAGCAGGCATAAAAAATAGGCCAAGCATTAAATAAGCAGGTCAGTTATGATTATTTTGTCAAACAGTTTACCTAAAACTCCTTGTTTCACATATAGTTTTTTTTTTTAGATCTTTAATAGTTCATTTTAAATGTATGTTTTACTGTGGCTAAAATCACAATAATCAAAGAGCTGACCACCATGATGATGGTTACAATAAAGGTAGGTATTTGACCATGAACCACCTTCAGCTCCCTTTTTAATAGCTACAGGAGTGTGCCTTGCACCTTCATCTTTCACTCATTACATACTGCTAAACAGGTGTAAAAACCACCATTCAGAATGAAATGGGACAAATAAAGAAAGCCAGGAAATTGTGCTCTAAAAGATGCTGGCTTGATATGCTTTTGTCAGAGATAATCAATAGTAAAAGCTATACGAGTATAAAAACTAAGCCATGTGATCAGCAAGAAATGAATAATGGGTTCAGATACAGATACAGAAAGATTTTAGCTGGAGGTTTGGTTCTGTGTTATGTGGCCCACCCACAGACTCCCATCAAGCCTTTACTTTCCAATGATGTCACAAAAAAACTACATTTACAGACATAATAAAAAAAAGTAAAAATTGACCATGTTTGCAGTTGGTAGTAATCTGACAACAGGACTTTTTTTCCCCCAATACCACAAGTGGGTACTTATAAATATTAGCACTTACAGGCATTCCTCCTTGAATATGCTACATTTGTTGATGGATTACCACTGGTTGTGTATCAGTAAACATTATTAGAAAAATGTATTATGTCACCTGCATGCGTGCGCATACACAAGATTACTTTTATAGAAAATAGCATTATTAGAGGTCATACTGACATGGGGGATTGTTCACTTGCCCATCTGAATAATGTCCCTGCATAACATTTCTCAACATAATATAACAAGAGCTACAGTGGCTTGCAAAAGTATTCATACCCCTTGAACTTTTCCATATTTTGTCACATTACAACCACAAACAAATATATTTCACTGGAATTTAATGTGAAAGACCAACACAAAGTGGTATACAATTGTGAAGTGGAAAGAAAATTATACATTATTCAAAACATTTTTTACAAATAAAAAACTGAAAAGTTCAGTGTGCAAAAGTATTCAGCCCCCCTGAGTCAATACTTTGTGGAACCACCTTTTGCTGCAATTACAGCTGCAAGTCTTTTAGGGTATGTCTCCACCAGCTTTGCACATCTAGTGACAGAAAATTTTGCCCTTTCTTCTTTGCAAAACAGCTCAAGCTCAGTCAGATTAGATGGAGAGCATTTGTGAACAGCAGTTTTCGGATCTTGCCACAAATTCTCAATTGGGTTTAGGTCTGGACTTTGACTGGGCCACTCTAACACATGAATATGTTTTGTTTTAAACCATTCCATTGTAGCCCTGGCTTTATGTTTAGGGTCGTCCTGCTGGAAGGTGAACCTCCATCCCAGTCTCAAGTCTTTTGCAGACTCCAACAGGTTCTCTTCCAAGATTGCCCTGTATTTGGCTCCATCCATCTTCCCATCAACTCTGACCAACTTCCCTGTCCCTGCTGAAGAGAAGCAGCCCTGGAGCATGATGCTGCCACCACCATATTTGACAGTAGAGATGGTGTGTTCAGAGTGATGTGCAGTGTTAATTCTCCACCACACATAGTGTTTTGCATTTTGGCCAAAAAGTTCAATTTTGGTCTCATCTGACCAAAGCACCTTCTTCCACATTTTTTCTGTGTCCCCAACATGGCTTCTGGCAAACTGCAAACTGGACTTTTTATGGTTTTCTTTTAACAATGGCTTTCTTCTTGCCACTCTTCCATAAAGACCACATTTGTGCAGTGCACGACTCACAGTTGTCCTGTGGACAGATTCCCCCACCTGAGCTGTGGATCTCTGCATTTCTTCCAGAGTCACCATGGGCCTCTTGGCTGCATCTCTGATCAGTGCTCTCCTTGTTCGGCCTGTAAGTTTAGGTGGACGGCCTTGTCTTGGTAGGTTTACAGTTGTGCCATACTCTTTCCATTTCCGGATAATGGATTGAACAGTGCTCCGTATGATGTTCAAAGCTTGGGAAATCTTTTTATAGCCTAAGCCTGCTTTAAACTTCTCCACAACCTTATTCCTGACCTGTCTGGTGTGTTCTTTGGATTTCATGATGCTGGTTACTCCCCAATATTCTCTTAACCAACCTCTGAGGCTGTCACGGAGCAGCTGTATTTGTACTGAGATTAGATTACACACAGGTGGACTCTTTTTAGTCATTAGCAGTTATCAGGCAACTTCTGAATGCAACTGGTTGCACTCAGAGAAAAGGGGGCTGAATACTTTTGCACACCGCACTTTTCAGTTTTTTATTTGAAAAAAATGTTTTGAATCATGTATAATTTTCTTTCCACTTCACAACTTTATACCACTTTGTGTTGGTCTTTCACATTAAATTCCAGTGAAATATATTTATGTTTGTGGTTGTAATGTGACAAAATATGGAAAAGTTCAAGGGATATGAATACTTTTGCAAGCCACTGTATATGGAGATGTGTGTCAGTCAGCTGCTGTCTTTGCACTGGTAATTTAAAGCTTGATCTGTCACTGTGGCACTAATGGAAGGACAGTATGCTGAAAAAAATAGATAGAACCATACTGAGGTGGATGAGGAGTCTGATGCTCTTTTGTGTCGTTCTCACAAAGGCACTTGCTAATGGCATCAATATGACAGTAAGTGCCCAGGGTTAAGTGGCCAGCTGGACAACCTCCACTGATTTTGGAGGAGCCAGAGATAGTCTGGGGTTAAAGGGCAAGCAATCAGTGCCACACAAAATATGGAAAGTTCATTTACACTGCAATACTTGTCCCTCTTTATAAGGACAGAGAGAGCTCAAAGGTTTGAGTGTTTAAAATAATCTAGTCAGTGGTGGTGGGGTGGTGTGTGTGTGTGTGTGTGTGTGTGTGTGTGTGTGTGTGTGTGTGTGTGTGTGTGTGTGTGGGTGCGTGTGCGGGGGGGGCGGGTTGCTTCTTCTTCAATTTTAGTCACTGTTTAGTTTTGTTTCCACTCGCTGTTAGGTAAGGTTTAGGTACTAAAACAACTTGGTTACATTTAGGAAAATATGATGGTTTGGTTTATAAAACACCTGTTTATAACATGAACAAATAAAATGACACTACCCTGTCCTATTAATTATTCTGCAAAGGGATGACGACAAAGCATCCATACAGTATGTGTTCATACAGTTCATACACACCGGTACTCAGAAATCAGACTAACAGATTTAGCTTTAAATTACCAACTTCTCTGACCACTATTTCTGTCCATCAGCTAAATAAAAAATAAAAAGGACTTTTGTTAGAGCGCAATACGATTCTCTTCTCAAGTGTGGCATTTTTGACCTTGGGTGGGCCAGTGTCATATATCTCCTAGGAAAATTGGTTAGAGTTTCGGCAGAAATGCAGTTTCCTGTATAATGTTTCAACAGACTGTCTCTGCCAACCTTACTCTCCGTGTGTGAACATGACACCTGAGTACTTGCCTTTCCATCTTTCCTCCAGCTAATCTGCACTATTGTTTAGTAATATCAAGTTTCAAAGCCAGGCTTCCCTTTGTCTGAGAGGAGAGAACTAGAAAAAGGACAGACATGAGGACTTTACCTGTTTGGGAAAGACAACAACACTGAATAGAGGCTGCAATGTGGGGACGAGGAAAGGTCAAGCTGAAAGGCAGTGAGATTGGGAGACAGGCAGACAGGGTTAGACATTGTCTGATAGTACAGGTGAAGGGCACGCAGAGCAGACACTGTCTGAGGGGGGAGGACTGTGGAAGTGCAGTCTGTTGTATGACAGTGACATTTCCATTATAAAATGCAAAAAGCTTTAAAAAGAAAGGCCAAAGAGGCACATTTGATGATGGAGATGAAGACATGGTAAGGCGATCAAAGAAACAACAGTAGGCCAGAGCAATAACAACAGTGAGACTGTGAAGTATACAAGGGCAGCAGCGTGCTCCAGAATTATTGAGACATGAAAAAAAAAAGTTTAACCTTTAACATTATACTGTTTGACAAATGTGTGAGACTCATGCAGGAGATTAGTGAAATAACAGTCTGATGGATTATGGAAAAAGCCAACTAGGTGATGAAGGAAAATCAAAATTCAAGTGACAGTATCTTTAAAGTACCTGTTGTATGTCTGCTTTTACTGATGACCACACCCCACCAGCACCACTACTCTTACCCTTAGTTCTACCAAGCCTATCATGTACCCAGTCAAAGCAAGATTAGGTGAAATTTAAAATGATCACATGATCAGTGTTCTCACTGGCTTGTCCTATGCGCTGCTAAGTCAGGAAGGTGTAAATGAATGTGCAAATGAAATCTGTTCAAAATTCATTCTATCCTTTGCTATCGAGATCTATTGCTGTTTAGATCTCAGTTGTACTTATTACCATAGTTTTAAATATTGGCTAGCATAATTGGGTCATATTTCCCTGTTTCGCTTTACACTTTGAAGTGGTGCAGGTGTCTAAAAGGAAATTACTTCTGGTGACTAAAAACCCTGAAGTGTGGTTGAAACCCAAATTCAACTAAATATAAAAAGAGTCTTATATATAAACATTAATACAATTTGGGACAGCTTACTAGATTGAATCACACGTTTCTATAAACTCTGTGGGGGGAAAAAAAACAACCTCGACCCCTCTATTTCCCATTTTAATGGGACGATCGTCATGGTAACTGTCTCCAACTGAAAATTGTGGCGCCGAAAGAGAAATAGGTTAAACAGACAACACTGTCTCCACATAAACAGGAATAAGGGGTGTGGCACGCATCCTTAAAGTCGAAATCTCTGACCTGCACCGAGCTATTTCTAAGATAATCCTTACTGGTTTATAAATAAATAAATACGTCAGCATTAAGGAAGCGTGACTGTACATTCAGTTGTTTTCAGTCTAAGTCGTTTGTCGGAGACAAACGAAGACTTCAATAACACACTGATAACCTTTCCATTACTCGTAACAAGCCAACAAGGCGCCGAGAAAGACGCCTGTTTTATTTTTTATTTTATTTTTTTTTTACTGAGAGTCTAATAACAGAACAGAAAAAAAAAAACTGGCACAATATGCCTCAACATCCGAAGCGTAACGACTGCGCACTTCTGCGTCCCCCAACCTGTGGCTCATCTGATGATTGAGAAAAACCATCATCAATCGCCTGCTGATTTTCCTTTTCACTGCAACCGTGTCATCACGAACTGTTATAGAGCTAACAACAACTGGATTAATCATGCTTTTTATCCAGTGTTTGCTTCTTTTCCCCCCCGTGTAACCAGTGATTAGTTCCAGCAGACACACCCTCATGGTATATGTACGCGTGTTAAATAACAAGCAGCCCTACTGATAACATTATACACATTATACACACCGGATCGTGAATTAATATCGGCTGTTGGAGAGAAATTGCGAATAAAATTGCGTTGCCTTCCATTCTTTCTCCACCCAGAGGCTTTTGAGACCCCTGACTCCCCCCCCCCTTTTTTAATAACAGTAACACACTCAAATACCCTCTTATTAACTTACCTCTTGTTTCTCCAGCGGACTGTTGGCTAACAAACTGATATCCACCCACAAAAATCAATCAGTTTGTCTCACAAGGAAGTATTCACATCTGTCAATACGTGCACACATGTACTTCCCCCGAAAAATAGATGTGATGACGACAACAATGTGACTCCTGGAGTGACTGCTTATTTAGTGCGTGGAATCGTCCCTGCCGCTCCCTCTTTCTGTATCTCTCCCTCTCTCACACACATGCACACTCACCACAGACAACTCCTGCCCACAAATCAACTCCACAATAAGAGAGGTTTCGTTCTTTATCTTGTATAGGTTCAGTGTGTATGGCTCGCATGATCCCACTCAAAATTATAACACAAACATAACAAAGAACGCACATAATGGCAAACAGTATAAGGCAAGAACAATTTCAGGAAAAATCACAGTGTGTTTTAGGCACACCGCTTAGTGACTACCTCAAGGATGTACTTCACAGAGAGAATGCGTAAAATGTCTCAATTTTAATACGGTACACAATAGTTAACGTTGTGTCTCAGGGGGGGGGAAGCACCCCTTCATAATAATCATACTTAAAGAGCATCATTCACAAACCAGTTAAGGAGATTAAAGTAGAGTGCTGGCCATGTTTCATTGAAACAGAACACATAACTTAAAAAAATGGGCCATCTGCTTTTAAAGCTCAGTTTAAGTAAAAGTAGGCTTAGTACGCTGTGAAGGACAAAGGAATAAAATCAAGACTGCAAAACTGAAGTCAGTGGATTGATTAACTTATATAAATGTGGGTACTGTAAAACACATCAAATCCATGTGACCTGAGATGAACAGAACACCAGAACACCATTAAAGAATTTATGTGGTCATCATTTCTGTCATGCTGCTAGTCTCTCAAGCCAGCCTCAAAGGCAACTTCTAAGACAACTTCATGGTGCACACTTCATTGGGAGGAGAACACCAGAAGGAGGCAAAGTGGCATCACTCCATTGCTCTCTGCAAGAAGCACAAGAGCAGTTAACAAAGAGAAAACCCACCACTTCTAGTTTTTAGTTATTCTTTCTCCTTTCACGCTTACATGCATGCATGTGTAAATCCAGGGCAGAACATGACTGACTTTGGTGTAAACCCCAGGCTTATTTTTACCACCACATCCAGCTCCCCAGCTGGTGATCCCCACCAGGTAAAAACTGCTCTTTCCTGGACACACCAGAGGTCCACCGCTGTCGCCCTAAGAAAATATAGTTTATACTTTGTGAAGTACTGGCAAAGTTTGCTAGATGTTCAAAACAATGTAGACTCATTTGATGACTATAAAACTGTCCCTTGATATTGACTACTCACCTGACAAGAGTCTTTTCCTCCTTCGAGTTTTCCAGCGCAGATCATATTATCGGTCACTAGGCCTTCATACACATCACGACTATTACACACCCGTGTATCAATGATGTCCACAGCCACGTCCATCAGATCTTTGGAGACAACACCTTTTTTAAAAAAAAAAAAGAAAAACAACTCATTGGTCACTGTTTTCTTTACAAGGCAACATAGTATCTCAAAATAATGGCTGAATGTATATTACACATTATTCTCAGTTGCAGCAGATCATTCTTTCTTTTTCTCATTTAGCTTTAGTTTTTATAATTAATAATGTCCCAGTCTTATTCTTTACTGGTGAGAGTACTTGCCCATCAGTCATTAATATTAACTTTTTCAAGTGTCTTTTTCATTTGATGATTATATAGAAAACAGACACTAGTTACCCTTTTATAACTCTGGATGTTTTATCTAATCTGATCCTTCCCTCTTGTTTACCAGATACCAGAACTGTAATTTGGCAACTAATGCATGTTATTGCATCAGCATTGCTTAAAATATCTTTTGTTTGATTGTTTTTAATCATCTGGATCCAGTAAAATATATTACCTACATGGATATCTAAAGCTTTGTCATTTGCTCTCTAGTATGCTTGACAGATCCACATTTCAGGTTACCTGAGCCTGCCTGAGTGGTGCCAAATCCTGAGGTCCAGCACTGGGTTCCATGAGCAAAATTCTGGTCAAATGCTGGCAGACAAGCAGGCTGAACTTTATCTGTTTAACACAAAAATATTTATTTAAAATTCTGCAAATACATCAGCAGCCTTGTGTGCTCAAAAGGATAGTACTATAGATAGACTCTATAAATCAGATTAACAGTTTGAGTACAAACTCACAGGCTTCAAAAGCTCAGACTCAACAGCAAGGGAAATATTTCCATGGCTGTTTCTGTCCTCCATATTTTTGTTAGTGTACATACTGTATACTATATATACATACCATTCTACACAGTGCTACAAAACACATGCACCAACAGGCAAGGTTTTCTGTGTGGAATATTTCTATGGAGGAAAACAATCAAATCCTTCCCAGACTCCTCTTTCCAACATGATGCCTACACATTTTTTATGTGATGATTAAATTCTGAACACAGGTACAATGGTTGGATGACTAACACATTGTTTTTATAATGTAAAAAAAAAATATGACCGTTGAAAGTGACTGGAGATTTAAGTTTGAGAAGAGCAACATCTTGGTCATTCGTTGTCTTATCATAGTTCTCATCAACTATTATCTTCTCAACAAGGTAGGGCTCAGGCAGGCTGTTCAGGGACACCATTCCACCATACACTTTCCAGTTGGTAGGAGAGAGAGCTGCAGGGTTGTCACTGAAACACAGAAATACACTCTTCAGTGGAAAAAAAGAAGAAGAAGCTTTGTTGTCATTGTACAATAAAACGAAATTTGGGTGGTAACTCCCTTCAGTCAGCAGCAGTGCAATATGAACAGTTAGAATATAAATAGAATATAAATATAAATAGCTAAAATATAGTTAGTAAATAAATAAATACATACATAAATAAACAATAAACAATGGGTATTGTGATTTTAAAAATGTATGAGTTTAGCACTGTGGACTGCAACTGGACCTTATGTATAGACTCTAAGAATAAAAGAGTTTACTGAGGTAGACTGTGCCATATACAGGAGCATGTAAAAAAAATTACAAGGGCACGTTTTTTTGTCAGTCACCTTGGGAAACAGTGGGCAGCAGACAGCACAAAATCGGGAGAGATCAGGACTCCTCCACAGACATGGGAGTCTCTGAATTGGAGCGACAACTGCCAAGGCCACAAACCTATCTTAGCTACGGTGCCCCCAATGATCCGGGATGTGGACTGCTGCTTACCACAGTCTGGACATGAGAGACAAGGTACCATGCAAATGAAACAAAAGAAAAAAAAACTCTTGTCAGCTTACCACATCATTGACATATAGGATACAATTGTACCAGCCATAAATAAATAAATTCTGGATATGTCAATGTTGCAAATGCAGTGCTATAAAAAGATTATGTGAGGAGTTCCATTTGATCTTCACCTTAACAATGAAATGCAATTTCTGATACTGAACATAATTTTTTTTTAGAACATACATAATTCTGAATTTGTCAGTCTACAAACTCACATAGTGCAATGTCCAGTGTGTACAGTGCCAGTCATATACCAGTCTTCATTATGCCACTGCATAGACAACAGACTTGGCAGGAGTCATTATGTTTCATAATGCCAAGTTTGCTCACAGTGTTATTGGAGGCTGAGGTAATGCCACCCTGAATAAGTATCTGGTTAGGCACCATGTTTCTAAGATTTGTAGGGCCAAGTACAATAAACCTCAGTATTATCTGAATTTAGAAACAGGAAATTAGAGGTCATCCAGCCCTTTATGTCTTTAAGACATTCCTGCAGTTTAACTCATTGGTGTGTGTCATCTGTCTTTATGGCTAGATAAAACCGGGTATAATCTGCATAGCAATTAAAATATATGCTATGCCTTCTGATAATACTGACTAAGTGAAGAATGTATAATGAAAAAAGGATTGGTCCTAGCACAGAACCCTGTGGAACTCCATAATTAACCTTATGCCTGATTTAGAATTTGATTTAGACTTCTGCATTGGGTCTTTGTGGGACCTACATACATATCCAGAAACCCCTCTGAATCCTACATATGACTGCTACGTAACCTGGCGGGTCAGTGCAGCCGAAGTATTGCAACTGGCCTGTTCTGCATCGTCAATTCCTCCTGTGCATTTCTGGCTACTTTTTCACCAGAGTTTTTGAATTTACCAGTGAGAGAATAACAACTGTTATTTCAATATAAGGAATAATAATCATAGCAACAATATAAGGACTCACAAATGTCAGCAAATTCCTGGTAGAAACTATCAGAGTGGATGTGAGGAAATGCACAAAGAAGTGGAAAAACTAGAGGGGCAGGTGTGTTTGCCCCTGACAAGAGTGAGGACCCGGTTGGGAACAAAGTCCCAGCATTTTATTTGTTTCTGTTGAATAGCATGTAGAACACTGGGACGTAATTAATACACACACAGTGCATTTCACACAAGCATAAATGCCGGCAACTACATGGACCATTTATGTAGGTTACATTGTAAGCTCAACAAAGACCCAGCACAGAAGTCAAAATCAGGTATAGTATGTGTGTAGTGTATATTAGATAGATATGATATATAATTACATAATTTTGAAAATTAAAACATAAAAAAGCTTTAAACATATTTTCTGTGTAATGATTCTCCCCCCCCAATAAAAATAAAAAATAAAACATCATTCAGAATGATTCAAATACAGTGTTTAGTATTACATTTGCAAATGGTTGCATTTTTAATCATATGTTCTGTGTGTAACATAAAGACAGACATGCTGAGAGAAAGAGAAAGTGTGTGGCATTTGACTGTAGGAACAGATGGAGGCTTCTTACCCAAACACTGCAGGGAGACAGTCTGCTGGTTTGGACAGGAAAGACTGCATGTTGCCACAATAAGAGAAACATGTTAAAATGGGTACTACAACCAGTGTTAATGTTAGCCAATAAATTTCATATGTTGTGGCATGTACCTGACATTAACATGAGCCTGGATAGGAGAAGATGCTGTGTGGTTGCTCAGTTTTAAACCCATGGAATCTGATTGACTTGTACCACTCATATAGGCACTGGAGACAGAAAGAAAACTGATAAGATAAACGGGCACCTACAGAGACCATTTTCTACAATCAGTGTCCAAGTGAATCTGTAAACTCATTGTGGTTCTGTCATACTGAGACACCCCAGTGATAACCTTAGCTGTGGAGAATCAATCCAACCCTAACCACACAGCAGGAGGTGAAGCGATATTAGATGGACCTCTCTGGGTAATTACAGTTTGGGGTTTGAAGCCCACATGTTTACGAGCTGTTGTTGAAATTCACTCTTCCAAATTACAAGCTAAATCACTCTTTCATGAAGCCAATGTTAGGTCTGAATGACCACTATTGAAAAATGTAACACATTTTAATCAGAGTACAGCATCAGATCAGTTAAACTTCTGGGATATTGACATGGTCAGTTAAGTAGCAGAGGGGGTTGTTAATCAGTTTCAGTTGCTTAGATGTTAATGAAATTAACAATAGGTGAGCTAGAGGGGCAACAATGAGACAACACCCAAAACAGGAATGATTTTACAGGTGGAAGCCACTGACATTTTCCCCTCCTCATCTCTTCTCACAGTTTTTTTCACTAGGTTTGCATTTGGCTAGGGTTAATGTCATGACTGGTAGCATGAGACGATACCTGAACCCTGCCACATCAATATGCCATTGCCAGAAGGTTTCCTGTGTCTCCCAGCACAGTCTCAAGAGCACGGAAGAGATTTCAGGAGACAGGCATTTACTCTAAGAGAACTGCCCGATTGGCATTTGCCATAGAATATCAGAATTTGTAGGTCCACCACTGCTGTCCTGTGCTTTTAACAGATGAAAGCAGTGGTGAGTGTTATGCTGCCTGTAACATCATTCAGCATTAATGGTTTGGGGTGGGTCTGGGGAGGCAGATCTCAACAGACTAGGCATTGGCACCCTGCCATTAGGTATCAGCATGAAATCCTTGGACCCATTGTCAGAACGTATGCTGGTGCAGTGGGTCCTGAGTTCCTACTGGTCCACTACTCATGTGGCAAGAGTATGCAGACAGTTACTGGAGGATGAAGGAATTGATAACATTGACTGGCCCCATGTTCACCTGACCTAAATCCAACAGAACACCTCTCAGATGTTATGTTTCAGTTCATCCAACACTGCTAGGTTGCACCTCAGACTGTCCAGGAGGTCAGTAATGGCCTGGTCCAGATCTGGGAAGAGATCCTTCAGGATGCCTTCCGTCGTCTCATTCGGCGCATGCCCCAGTGTTGTCAGGCATGCATACAAGCATGCGGGGGCCATACAAACTACTGAGTACCATTTTGAGTTGATGCAATAAAATTTTGGTAAAATGGAGTAGCCTACCACATCATTTTTTCACTTTGATTTTTGGGGTGTCTTTGAATTCAGCCCTCTGTTGGTTGAAAATTTTCATTTCCATCAAACAATGTGGTATCCTTTCATTCCTAACACATTCAATTCAACACTCAGTCTGCATCAGTATAGATATCCAGCACAATTTTTTTTCCCATTGAGATCTGATGTGTTTTCAAAGTGTTCCTTTAAATTTTTTGAGCAGTGTATATTATGCTGATCCAAAATGTTTCTCAGCTGTCTTTTTAACCTTTATTTAGACAGGACAGTGGAGAGAAGACATCCAGTAAATGGCCTCAAGGTGTATTTGAACGCAGGCCTCTGCAATAGTTTGTTCAACCCAGTGACCTATACCAGCACCCAGCAGTCTTTCTTTTTTTTATGCATGATGATCAGTATATTTTAGATGAGCTTTGACAAAAGTAGGTGGGTTAAAGTGGTGATTCCCTACTTTCTGAATCCTAACCACTTGCAGATCTGGGTGGCTTCACTGTCATCCCAGCCTTCGTAACACACTGGTAGGAAGCGGCGATCTTTAGATGTCTTGACCTGCAGGCAGTTTTCCTCACCAAACCTCACTGGAGAAGTAATGGAGGGATAACAAAAAAGAATACATCATAAGTCGCATCTCTTTAGGTGATTGTAATTTGAGTCTTCAGCTTGTGTGCTGCTGCTGTAATATTTACAAGCATTAACCTCAAAAACAAAAATTAAATAACAGTTAAAAAATACTTGCCAAAACTGTTCTTATTTCTTCTTCTACTATAATTCCCTTGTATCTAAGTATTGCATAACAAGTATAATATGAATTAACCTAATACAACTATGTATAGCGCAGATTTAAGTTGGATCTCTTGATAATACTGAAACATACTGATACATATACGACATGAGATCTCTAGAGTCATGTCAGTAAGGTTTCTTTTTGGCTAGCAAGTGTCTTGTCCATCCTGCTTCACCGTCTCCCCTTGAATTAATCCAGTCATGGTAAGGTCTTTGTGTGTGCTTACTCACCACAGTATGCTTCGTCAGTGCCATGTTGGCAGTCCTCTTTTCCATCACACAGGACAGTATTGCTGGGGCAGGTGTCCTTGGGCAAACTTGCACTTCCAATTTTCAGATCATCGTTGTCATCATAGTGGATCGCTGATGTTGCACTCCTGGTGCCAAACTCAACTGTGGTTGGTGAGTAGGTAGTAATGTTTGTAAAGTAAGTAGAAATACAGTGTGCCTGTTTCATTTAATAAATATTAGCAACTATTTAAAAATTTAATTTCAATATCTAAATTCCAAGATAATTCAGTTAACGTAAATGATTTTTACTGTGAACACTGCATGTAGCAGTCCACACAGAGAAAACATTTTGTCAGTGACAACAAATTTCTTTGGAAATGAAAAAAAACTGCCTTATCTAATTATCTTTTTGGGTAACTTATTAATGTCACATAATGCATTATATACTGGTTATGACATTCAGTAATTTAGTTTAAGCTTGCAACAAAATGAGCATAAACAAATGCAAACAGATAAACTCTCGTTAGCACCACAAGGACACAAAAATCACTGTAACTAACTGAACTTTACATGTCGCTATACAACAGTCCTTAAGTCCTTAATAAGTATTGATGACAATGTCCAGTGATCAAAGTATACCTCCAATCCAAATGGCTACTCCCAGCAGAGCAAGCAACAGTAAGACTGCCACTGACAAGCTAATCCACTTTTTGTTAGTCTCACAGCATCCCTTTTTCGTATTTGGACCTAGACACAGACAGCACAAAAGTATGTAGTCACATGCATGTTAATGGTCCTCAGAGAGGCTCTGACTCAACCTTTGTTTTGCTTTTACATCTACATTGAATTCATTTTATTTTCAGAAAAATATAGGAGGTGCAGATATAACTCACTTATGTTAGGCTGTGAGACCTGGGGAGCAACCACGGCTGGTGGATACCGGGGGATGTAATGTGGCTGGCTGAGGGGTGTCACACCTGGACCCAAGCCATGCTCAACCTTTTCATAAGGATTGAGGGGTGGCTGTGTGTGCAGAGCAACAGCGTAGTAGGGAGGAGGTGGGGTGTTCTAAGAGAAAAAGAAAAAACAAATGAGGGCAAAGCTAAAAACCCATAAGATTTTATAGATAAAATCCATCATTGGCATAACTCATTTGTAAGGTCTTTATTCAATATTTTGTCAATATTATATCTGTACTTGGGCACAAGATACTACAGTATATACAATAGGTATAATATGTAAAATTAGATAGACATTAGCTAGAGGGTAAATCACTCACATGTTTCTGGTTGTCAAGACCATTGTCCTTCATGTAATCCAAACACTATTATCAAATCCACACCAGCTCAACAACCTTACAGGCACAAAGAAAGAAGTGATGTATCCTGGCAACAGTCTCTAAAAGATCAGGTTCAGGAGTAATGTTCCTCATTTTTCCGTGATCCCTTCTTTGCCAGTAGCCATATTGTATAAAGAATTTCAGATGACAGTATTAATCCGTATTTGGATTTTTTGGACAAGCTGGTGTAAAATGATAGAGAGAAAGAAGGCAACTAAGATCAGCTTTGTTTGTGTTGTTCTTTAGAAGGAATGACGTAGGTACCCACAGGGATTAGAGCTCTACCATGAGGTATCTGTAACCATAGGCCTCACACCACTGTTTTTATCAATTATTAACAACGTAATGGTGCCCAAGTTGAATGAAAGTCAACACAATAGCATGAGCAAACTCTTTCTCTTTGTTCACTCCCCCCTTTTTATTTTAACTTTGTCTCTCTCCCTTTGCACCCCCCCCCCCACACACACACCTCAAAGTTTGAGAACCACTGCCCCAACCATGGTATGTTTAATCTGAAAAGGTTGTACATTGTTGATGCTAGTGTTCCTTAAAGTCACAACCACAGATGAAATTTTGAAATTCATATCTCAGAGATTTTTTTTTAAGATGATCGCTCTTTAAAAAAAAAGAAAAAAAATTTTTTTTTTTATACAAACAAGTTAAAGAGGATTGGAGCCATTCTCATATGTGTCCACACCAGATATGCAACTAGATTCATTTTTATCTAGCTTAACTAGTTACAAGTTTAAAAATTATTTAAAGTCATGCGATATAAATACAGTGCATAGCAAAATTCTTAGAACACCACCTAGTGTAAGGTAAATGCTACAGCTGCCCTAAATTAACAGTACTGGTAATTAAGAAAATTATTTTTTTATGTTTCAGTTTGAGTCCAGTATGCCAGCTCAAATTTGGGTATAAAAACGTGAATTCAGTTTATTTGCCTAATGCATAACAAGATCCTTTTTAGTTTAAAAAAAGTTTTTGACAGTTTTCTAAAATATTTGTATCTTCCTGTTTTTATGACAGGTTATCCAATCAGTTTGTTAAGCAGTGTAACTTAGCACAAAGACTAATAATGCTGGCCAACAAGCATTTTACTTTTGGGAATTTGTCACATGTACTTTAACAAATTTCACTTGCTCACTCCAAATCTGAAAACTGTTCTTGTCTAGCACATCCCATCTTTTAGTTATGATGTTCCAAGTATTAGACAACTAGGATGACTGGACAGAAATGGTGATGCATTTCAGCATTTAAGAACTAAGTCTGGCTTCCAAAAGTGAAACAAAAATTAAAGCAGGTGCTTTTCTTGGTCCTGAAATCTGTGAACTTTTGCTTGACAATGAGTTCAAAATGAAAGTGAAGCCAACTGAATCACCAGCGTGGGAAGCATTCGTGCAGGTTGTCCAGAATTTTCTTGGCAGTCGCAGAGTAGTGAATTATGCTGAGCTTGTCAATAACATGCTGAAAGCATGTCAGCTAATGAATGCTGAAATGTCACTGAAAAATCTGGGCAATGTTAGCGAAGAGAATGGGGGAAGATTTCATCAAGATATAAAAGTGATAGGCAAATATCAGGGAAGATTTTATGCAAGCATGATGGGTGCCTACTGCTGGTTCTTGCAAAGAGAGAGGGATGTGTAGTACAAACCTAAATGCAAGTCCCTCAAACATATTTGAGAATACAGACCTCATTTTATGTTGAGCTAAATTGACAGAAATATGCTTTAACACATCATCTTCTGGAGTGTGTGTGTGTGTGTGTGTGTGTGTGTGTGTGTGTGTGTGTGTGTGTGTGTGTGTGTGTGTGTGTGTGTGTGTGTGTGTGTGTGTTAAACACATTAAAATAACTTTGGTGGAATATTCCCCTGTTCTAAAATAAGAGTGTAAACAGGGAATTATATTCCACACTACTATACTGTTAATTACTGAGCTTTGGAATTGCTGTAGGTGCAGGTGCATAGCTAAGCTTGCTAGCTGCAGACAAGCACATTTCCCTTACAGACATATGAGAGGAAGCTTTTTCTGTCAACTAACTCTTGGCAGGAAAGTGTATGATCATATTTCCAAAAAATTTACAAACTATTTTATTTTCAGCTGCACTAAGCAAAAGTATTCTTGAACAGCTATTAAGCTCTGTCTATCTGTCTGTCTGTCTGACTGACTGACTGTTTGTCTGTTAGCAGGATAACTTGGAAAATTTTGATGAACTTGATGGATTTCAATGAAAGTTTCTGGAGTTGTTGGGGGTGATACAAAGAACAGTTCAGTTCGGGCCCAAGAACATATGATTTCATTTTCAAAGTTAACGGTCAAAAATCACAGCAACTGCTGAAATTTGGAAATTCATATCTAATTTTTCATCTATCACTTTGCAATTTTGTACTCAGGTATAAACAATTACTGTTCAGAATTCATTGTGTTTTCATATTTTAAATAAAAATACTCAAAGTAATGCAAAGTGAACTACAAACCCTACACAAAAATCACATAGATATATGCAGTTCATATCTTGGCAAATGTTACTATTCCTTTATTTTTTTATTCAGTTTTTGTCTTGTTTTTTTGGAGAATTCTATTAGGGTACATAAAAAAAATATATAAATATATCCCCACTATATATGCCATTATCTGAAACTTTATGGGGATCTCATTTAAAAAATAAATAAATAAATAAAATCACTTTTTACAGTTTTTAAAAGCTAATAAAAAAATTTTAGTCTTTGTGACCTAGTAATTTATGATGGAGTTGGACAATATTGGGTGCATCTATTGCAGTGTAGTATTTGGCACATAGAAAATTGGGTTAGGCGAGGTATGTACTCTACTGAATACACTTCTAGTTTTAGTACTGGCATGCAGGAATGCAGCTTGTGATAGCAATTTTTACAAATGCACAATACCATGTTGTTGTAGCTGTTTGAATACAGGGCCTGATCACCTGTTTCCATTGTCACCTAAGCTTCTATGGAAAGTCAGAAATGTGAAAAAAGAAGTTTGTGATGAGTCATTCTGTTTTCTGACATTATTATAGCTTGAAAGAGAACTAGAAGGGGTAAGATTCTCTATTATTATTATTATAAAAAAGCATTATCTTTAAAAAGATTTTGTCAGAAGTTATTACAATAAGGAGTTTGGTGTGTATGAACAGTGAGACACTGGAGAGAAGAGCATATAATTCTCCACATTTACAAACTATTTGACCTATTTTCCGTAAGTTCAATAAAAGTGAAAATAAAAAGATAAATAAAGGTAACCTGTCAAATTGGCACTGAGAAATCTGTTACTTGCCAACAAAGATGTATAGCATAGAATCAATAAAAGTTCAAAGCATGACTATAGGCAACATAAACCTCACTGTTTTGCAATCAGATGGCTAAGCAGAAATAGGTGGCGATATAGTCATATTTCCCAGCATAGCACACATGATCATATTTCACAGAAAAATTAGGTGATTAGAGCAACACAAAAGCCAGCATCACTGAAACAAAAACCGTGTGGTACAAAATCATTCAATAGAAAAAATGATAAACTAAAAGTATCCCTTTTTCTTTTGTTGCCTGGCCTGTGTGGATAAAATGAATTCACAAAGCTGCAATTACACCAGCTAGTTATTGAAAAATATAAAAGAGTTACTCCACTGAAAATGTGATGTTCAATTATGTTTTTTCCTCCATCGTTAAATCAGGTGTATTTATATAACCCCCAGATAATGTGCTTGACTAGACTTCATATCTATATTATTTTATCTATGTAGATTGTCTACTTGGTTAAGAAAGCACATTCTGCTAGGTTCGTGTTATAGATTCATGTTCTTTAGTTACATAGTCAAGAGTGAGTGTTGGTTTACTGGAAAGGCCGGGTGAATTACCTGAAAATACAATTTAAAAAAGCTGGAAACAGGGATTTTATTATCATTATTTGTTCCTGAATCTGTACCATATATCTGAATTACACACAAAAAAATTAAAGTATTTGCCTTATATAAACTAAGACAGAACCCTGTATAACAACTGTTGCCCAAGAGATAAAGTGAAACAAGTAAAACCTTTCACCATTTAGTCTCTACACTGAATGGCAAACCTCACACTCTCAAGCAACACAATACTCTAAATTTAAACTAATGCAAAACGGAAGCATAAAACACAGCCATCATTCAGGTGAGCAGCAATTAAGTGGGAAGTTTGACTATTGAGTGAAGGTAGCCTGAAGTCAGAGACACACCAGCAAGAAGTAAGAACCTACCGGGTCATGCTTGGCCATTGCATTCAGGGAAGCAAAGTGTGGAGAGTGGACTTGAAAGCAGGTGGGTGGAGCTTCGCCGTGCAGGTTTACTCAGTCTGGAGCATGGTGGTGACACATTAAACACATTAATTCTTCTCTTGCCTTTCTTGCTTTCCACTCAACTTAAACCAAGCAATAAAAGGTAGGTCTACGTTCCCCCTCCCATCTTAATACTTCCCATCCCTCCCTTCTTCTCTTCACAGAGACGGGTGTGCCCACTGCACCAATGTCCTACCTGTCAAACCAGTTTCGTAGCAGCCAGGTACTATGCAAGCTTGTTTCACAGTGTGAAGCTCAAATGACTGGTCAGCTGTCAAGGTCCTGAAGTAAAATAGATTCTTCTCCACATAGAATGACATGATAGATTTTTCAATCTGGACTTCACGGCTTTAGCATATAATCACCTATGTTAAAGCCACAAAGAGCTTAAGTGAAGTTTAATGTAAAGTAATTTTGGATGTGTAAGAACATTAGGCCATTTCTGCATGGGTGTTGCTTCTGGAAACGTGGAGCTGTTAAGTATCTGGCCTCTGCTTAACTTTTCATTCACTTTCCATATGAGCTATATGTCACAGCTGGTGGTGGCAAGGCAGGGAGGACCCCAAAGCAGGACGCAGGCAAGTGCGGACGTGTGCTTTAACACTTTTTATTAATAGGCTGGTCAGGACCAGCTACACAAGATTGAACTCAAAAGAACTGAAAACTCGAAACGAAACACTAGCCATCACATGGACGAACAGACGAGGACCCAAACAAAGAACAAAGGAAAACCAAGGGCTTAAATACATAAGAGGACTGATGAGGGAATAGGACACAGGAGGGAACACAGGTGAACCAAATTAACCTAAAGTTACAGGAGGAAGTAAAACTAAAAACAAAGCACAGGGAACACGAGACTACCAAAAGAAAACAGGAAGTGACTCAGTGACTTGACACAAGACAAGGAAGCAGACCTAAATACAAAACAAAACACCAGGACCATGACACTATACTTCCTCTTGCGACCACGTTTCTTCATTTGTTCTTTTCCCCCTTAACATTGCTTCTGTTGCTCTGTGTGCCTTGTCGCTGGCATGTTTTGGATCTTTTGTGAGGGAAGGTTCATTGTAAATCAATTCAAAGATGATCTCAGTGATCACCTTTGAGCTAGGATGAAACATTTCTATGCCAGTCACAATAGCCTCTTCAAGAATGACAGTGCCCTCCAAATGGAAGAATAATTTTTTTAAGTAACCCGTTTTTTTCCTCCAATAGACTTCCACAGACTCATAGAGTCAATACCAAGGCACACTGAAGCTGGTATAACTTTGGTTTCATTATGGCCCATTGTGGCTGTATGTATATATATATATATATATATATATATATATATATATATATATATATATATATATATATATATATATATATATCATGCAAACTAGCAAACCGGTCATTTTCTCCCCCAACAGTTCTGCTCTGTCTGTATTATAACTACATGATACCCAAGTTTGTGATGCACATGAAAGAGCATGTTCAGTGCTATGCTGCACATTTAACACCACTAGAGGGTGATGTTATGTACATAGTATTGTGCATGAAGCCAAAGGGCACTCATAACTTAAAAAGAGACATGCAAGAAAGTCCCTCTGTGGAACAAGAGCACATGATCTGTGACCTTTTAAAAGAAGACCCCCTTCCCCCACAGCTCTGATTTACTCACCAGTTCTCCATCTATCTGTAAAACAAAAACCAAAAGGTGACACTAACAATTAGAGATGCAGTGCTCTTTGCAGAGACCCTGTTGGCTTCTACCAGGAACTAAAACTTTAAAAAATCATGTGAGAAGAGGAGGTGAGAAACCAAGGGGTCATATTTGACTTCAATTAAGAGAAAACTACTTCTCAGAAATGGAAAGCAGTTCTCACTAAAGTATAGGCAGATAAACTCTCCCTCTTGGATAAATCAATATATTTCTCTTCTGTGTAATTCACATATTGATGATTGTGAGTGATCCAGCCTATCCTCTTATTGATACAGTTTCAGTGGGCTAATCACAGGTTACATGCAATGACAGTACGAGAGAAAGAGTCTGGTACTCATGGGAGTACCAGTTTTTCACTTGTGAGAAAAACTGGGTAAATGTTGATAAACTTGTAAAAAGTGGAGGCAAGCTAGATGGCTTTGCAGGTTCAGTAGTAAATGCAGGGAACTTGTGTTATACAGTAAATCAGTATCTGGCTTTTACGTGGGAAGGATCTGGAAGACAAAGGAAGAAAATTCATTTGTATGTGATACTTTTAAGCCTTGATATGCAGCAGAAACAATGATGGATGTAATGAAAAATTACATTTGAGAATTATGTGACAAAAACTGGTTAACTAAAAAGGGTATTTTTATGAGTAATTTGCTAACTATATCGATGATATCTACATATTTTTAATCTGTAGAGCATGAGTAATGAACTGAATTTTTGGATTTCTATGCAAGATGAGGTGTAGAGATATGGTTTGATAGTCAGTGTGGTTTGTCGGGGCCATAGATAAAGGTACATATTTTACGTAGTTTATGTGCTATTTAAAGGTCATGGTTGCCTTGTATCCCTCACATTAGTTAATGAGTTTATAACAACAATTCAAGAAATGTGAAGACACAAGAAACAAAGAAATTACATATTATAACCTGCATGCTGGTACCATATTAATATAACATGTTATATGCCAGTTATTCATACAAGTTCATGACCTATGCCAATCATCAAGTAAGAACTGATTTTTATGTGTCTTTATTTTTTGATTCATTTAACTATTAATACTGAAAATGAAACACTGTCATGCAAACTGTGTCTATGATTAACATGTATTTTTAGTCGTTTCTACCTCTTCTGCTGTGGTTAAATGCAAAGAAAAAAAAATCATCTGCAATGCATCAAACCACAACGGAGGTCATGTTGAACTCAAGTGTCACAAGAAAAGCTCAACAAAAACTTAAAAGAGAACACCGTTACTAAGACTTTAATGAGTTCAAACTGTATCTTTGTCAGTGGAAAATTAGAAATTCCATAAACAAAACAGTATACTGATAAACATCAGAGAATGCTTCTTTGATAATAACTACTGCCTACATTTACAAAAGAAAAAGAAAAGGGGAATTCTTGAAAGCTTCCCTTTCTCATTTCAGGTTTCTGTACAGTCCAACAGAGGGTTTTTTTTGGGGGGGGGGTTGTTTTTCTGATACTCCTCGGCAGCAGTTCACTGTTACATTGTGAAAATGCTGAGAGCATGGAAAGGGGAAAAGAAAAAGAAAAAGAGGAAGAAAAGGTCTAACTTGTTGAGAAAGACAAGACCAAGCAAGAGAAGAAACTAGCGGCAGCGTCACAGATGTAGTCACAACAGGAAACTCATCATCTGTGAGCAAGAGGAGGCGACAGTACTTGGGGAGGGCTATGTAAATAAGGTCATTTTGGAAAAACAAGCTCCCTTTTTGCATTTGTATCACAGATGAGCTGACAGAACAGTACAGTACCAGCAGGGAACCGATGCTTCCTCCCAGTTAATATTTATCAACACTTGGTTTAGTGGTTCTGTAAAGTTACACAAAGTCGATGCAGAGGCTGGATGTTTCTATCACTGATGACTGGAATGAGGGATTACGACTACTGAGCCAACTCTGACTGAATGGTTTATTTCCAGATACCTGATATGGATGTAAATGCCAAAGTGCCAGTTCTCGTCTTTCTAGTTATCTACGTCAACTTTGTGTCAGGTAATTAACAACTTTTCTTACACTCTATTTGTAGGCTTACTTATCATGTGGAGTTACACAAAAACGCGCAGTAGGTTGCTTAGTTTTACAACTCACAATTTGAAAAGTACTTGGAAAGTATACAGACAGTATTTTTTTTTAACTTTTATTAGCACTATGGTTTCCTTGTTGAAGTTTTTAGGGGAACATTTATATTATTTTTATCATTTTCATTCTAGTAAATGAGGGTCACAGCTAGAGTGGAAAACTCTGTTCCCTTTACAAAAAAAAAACCCAGAGCGTCACTTAGCTGGAGATCCCATAAAGCACAGTTTCATTTTTTTCTTCTTTTCCTGACCACAAGTTTCATACACAAGAAAATAATAAAAATCTGAAGATAACTTCTTCAGTGTATGTTAACAGGGTTTTACATTACAATTCACCATATAACTCATTTACATTATGCAGTATACCATATACAAGTTTCATATTTGGGGAAAAACTTAAATTATTGTAACTGTAATTTTCTTCTATATCAGGACAGGAACTTCCTGGGCCTACCAACGTATTGGTGAATATTTTGGATGGGGAGGTAATAGTACATTGGGAGACTCCTGTGGATGCCCCTCAAACGTCCACTACAATGTGGAACTGGCAAAGTAAGTTTAACTGACACATACACTTTCACAGACTTATAGCACCTGGATCTCCAACTTCCCTATTATTTTTCAATTAAAATTTTCCAGCAGTTTCTATTCTTTATTCTCTGTGACCCAGATTCATTTTGTTTTGGTTTTTAGTTTGTTTTCAAGCCCATGATGCTAATTATTTTTCAAATATTAAACTACTAAACCTTTATTAAAGTACACATTTTTATTTTGGTGACTGTTTTCTGTCTTCAGGTATCATGATGAATGGGCCACGGTGGCAAATTGCACAAAGATCACCAGTACCTACTGCAACCTTGACAGCTTTATAAATGATTATGAAGCTGCCTACAAGGTCAGAGTTCAGCTGGAAGCAGGGCATGAGGTGTCTTCTTGGGCACGCAAGAAATTTCTCCTGAATGAAAGTAAGCATTGATTATCAATTTGTTGTGCTAGTTTAAGATTAACACATTGATTCTGTAATTAATAATTCAGACACATAATAAGTTTATTTTCTTTCCTTTCTCTGTTCATAGGCAAACTACTACCTCCCACCTTCACATTATGGGCTACATCCAGTACTATAACTGTTTCTGTTCACCGAAGGCCCATTCTGAAAAAGATCTTTCACTTTGGGTTCATCTACACCATCTACCTGGAGGAGAGAGGGCAAGATAATAAGGTAGATTACTATGAGGTTAAAAGCATAATGTTTTTATACCGTTCTAACAACCCTGTAATTAAACCTGACACATATAATGAGGAAGTATCACCCTTACTGTTATTTATGGGTTGTTTAAAGGAGAAAAAACAACAGCTAAATTTGTTTTTACCCAACAGAATACTACAGCATACTTGAAAGATGACATGGCAGATGATCAAAGGACTACTTTCACTTCTCTCCATTGGGGTAGAGAGTACTGTGTCAGCATTAAGATAGAGGCCAGTGGAGCTCTTCCCGTCAGTAATGTGTCCAAAAGACAGTGTCTGCTGTTACCCGAGCAAGGTAATGGAAATAAGAAAAATAGAAAGCATGGGAGATTATTTTAAATAATTATTATTGTCTGTGTCTATTATAAAAAACCATTTTTACCAAAGGGCTGAAAACAGGAATGATAACCAAATGCCAAACATTTTAACAATAGTTCAACATTAAAAAATCTTTAAAAAAAATAAAACTGTCAATTTGCACCATTAAAGTTTAACACCATGTTACAGGTCTATCTTAGCTGATTTTCACATAAGGCCTCATAAAGTTTCATGTTTTTTGTCAGTCATGGTGCCAAGTGAAGCTAACCAGCTTCTTTCACTTTTGCTCTTTTCAGAATGGTTCGTAATTGCTGTATCATCTCTATCAAGTGTGGGTGTGCTGGCATTCATTGCTATTATGGTAATGATCCTGCTGTGTTACCTGCGATTTCCAGAAAAAACACCTTCAGCACTGGTAAGTACAGTAAACTACAGACAGTTGTGAAGAATTATAATTATGCACACTTGTAGAGGGAACTATTTGAAAAACCGAACAAAAGCTGTTTGAAGAAGAAATTTCAAAATACACGATAGCGTTACAGACATGGTTCAAACCTAATTTGATTTTTTCTTTGACTCACCTTAGAAATCCCCTATGATGAACTGGCGTCCACTCCAAGTTGAAGATGGGACTGTGGAGGTGGTTACAGACAAAGGATGGTTCCTGTCTGTGAACAGAACAGACATGAAAGGTGTTATGAAAGACCTACTCACTCATGTTACAGTAATAGAGGACAGTGAAGAAGAGGAGAGGAGGACCAGCACGGATAGTGGGGTCAATATGGAGTCTAACTCAAACAGTGAAGGAAATCCACCAATGAGACAGGAAGACAGTGGCTGTGGGAGCATGGGAGGACCTGAGAGCACAACTAGCAGTCAAACAGATTACCCCCTTGATAATGAGAGGGCTGATTCCATTCGGAAACGAGAAGACAGTGGGGTTGGTATGGGCTGCCAGATTGTTCCTCGCATGCACCTGGATGGACAGGACAATGGGCTTCTAAAGGAGTCTGCTGCTGGAGGTAACTATCGCAGCCAGAGTCCTTCAGATGTGCAGATGCATGTCTCCGACGATGAGGACACATTTAAACATATACTTCCAGACTTGGTTTTGGCCGAAGTGGTCACAGGCTACAGAGCGGGGCCTCAGTCGTGTATCTGTTCAGGAGTTGGTCAGTGCTTTTGGTGTCATCAGCAAGGCCATGATGAAATCAAAGTTATCAAACAATATAGAGCTGTGTCTATCGAAAATGGACTACTTGGACCAAAATCTGATTTAATAGACTCTTACAAAGCAGAGGAGCAAACAGGCAGAGACATGATGGATGATTTAGAATCAAATGTCATACCACTGAGAGATTTTCCTCTGCTGAACTTTTTACCCCCTCCACCGTTAGTGAAATGTGGGCAGGACCTCAATATGAACAATGTCCTTTCCCCTCTTCTCTGTGATGTAGAGCTGAAAAATGACTGATACACTGCGAGACACTTTTTATAAAATGTTCATGACACAGTTGCAGTGCAACACACACACACAGAAACAGAAGTGCTAGTGTGAGGTAAAATCCTCCAGTACCAGAAACTGAAAAAACGGGGTAGAAAAGCTGGGGATAAAACAGAGTGATTAACAAGCAGTTACACAGGAAGGAAACAGAAGTTAAACTATACAGCTGCTAGCTGGTAACTGTTGGTAAGAGCCTTGGGAGCTTAAAAAGACTGTGAAGATTCTATGAAACGCCTTTTTTTAACCCTGTTTCCCTGGGTAAATTTATAACTGACTAATATGTTGTCTGCCGGAAGTGAAACTATGTGGGGAGCCGTGAAGAGAAACGGTTTGACAGTTATTTGCTCTTGGACATTTTATGATTTCATTACAGCCAACATATATTGCACTTAAGTTTAGAGTGTTATTTTTCAACAATGTCTTGACTTCATGCAGTATTGGGATACATAATCAATTGTCAAACTTTTTGCAGTCACAAGTGGTCTAAGCAAACATTTGTCATTTTCATTGATGTGAAGAGCATTTCTGTTTCTGATTTTCTTTAATGTTTTCTCACACAGCAAATTATTTTCATGTTTGTGCATATAACACAAACCTTTCCTTTAGTCACTTCTTTGTCAAAACTATTTATTAGCCTATTTATTGTCTTTGCTGTTACATGTGCTACTTATGCTTACTTATAGAAACCATGACTGAACAAAACCAAGAAAAACCCACAGCAATACATACTGTAAAGAACCATTACATAAGACTAACTAGTCTACCAGGGATCTCCATATGCAAATTATGTACAGGAACCAGGTCAGTGGTTTTGAAGCTTCTAAACTGAGAAACAAAAACTTCCTCTTTCACACTTCCACCCATTTAAAAATAAAAAAAAAAAGTCCAGAAAAGAGAACAAATATTGTCAGTGTGGATCAATTTTCAAATACCAAGTGCAGTGTGTGGGAAATCCTATGAGAAGTTTCTATGTGTAAAGAGCATACAGGGTGTCATGGTCCTGGGCCTCATGCCCAGCGTTTTGTGTTTTTCCTTTTGGGTTTTTTTAAAATTTTGGTTCTAAGTTTGTTCTTTGTTTGGAGTTTTGGTTATTATGTCACTGTTTTCTTATAGTTTTGATTCTTAGTTCATTATAGGTTATCGGTCCTGTTATTAGTTATAGTTATTTACATTGAGTCCCTGTTCTCAGTGTTGTGTTGCGTCTGTCTTTGTTTCCTGTTTTACTTTGTTGGTCTTGATCTTGTCTGCCTTGTATGTAGTTTACTTCCTGGTCCTGTCTTTAATTAGTCCCAGCTGTGAATCCAGCTGTTCCCAATTGTCTCATTATCCTGTGTTTGTATTTAAGTTCTCAGTCGGTGTCAGCTTTTTTGTTGTGTTGCTCATCCATGCTGTGTGTCTCCCTGTTCCTTTTGTTTTGCACTTTAGTTCTGGCACCTGACCAGCTCCAGTTTAGCTATGTCATTTCCTCATGTCATTTCTCTGATAAACCACCTTTAAGTTGAAGTTCAGTCTGTGAGTCCTGCATACTGGGTCCAATTACACAAGACAAAGTATTATGAAAGATATATTTCTTTACATTATTGTAGGATCTTTACAACATAACAAGCCTTGAGGCAACTGTTGTTACAATTTGGCACTACATAAATAAAAATTAATTAAAGTGAATGTCCAGCGATCTTCATTATAGAATAGTAAGTTGTTAGGAATCCCTGTGGTAAAAGTTTATTGTTGAGCTCCTTCTCTTCTCCTAATATAGTTATGCATTCTCCACATGAAGTCCAGGTTCCCCTTATGTTCAAAGTTACCAAGACTGGAAAAATACTTGACTCGTTTTAAAGCAATTGAAATGCAACACAAAACTTCCAAAACTGGGTGTTGTCCTCTGTATGTTTGCAAAATGAGCCTAGACCCACATTAGTTAACAAGGCGAGTCACAGCATTTTTTTTCCTGTTCTTGATAGATTAAATGCTTCTCTGCTGAGAAATTACTGTATTTATGGCACTAGAGGCATGTAAAAGTCATAGCTACACAATGTACGTACCACCAGAACTACAAAGCTGCTTGTGTTTTGTGCTGCCAGTGGAGATCAATATCACAAAATAAAACATGCTGAAGCATGTTAAAACAAGAGTCTCAGTTTTCATCTTTTATTTTTCAGTCCATCAGATCTAGTGGTACTTCCACTGAAAACCCTTCTTCACAGTGACCACCTTTAGTTACACTGAAATAGCACAAATGGCATTCTTCATATTTGAACAATTTCACTGTGAGTGTTTTATTCATTCAGTAATTCATTCAGTACTGACACTGTGTGAGGGACAGGTTAGCTTCTGAAGCTCTAGGCCCAAAAATTAAATATGTGCAGGTGCATGAGTGCTACATGCATCATAGTTGCTAACATGCTACATAAACATTGTACAGAAAGTCACATGAATCTCAGGTCAACTAGCTAAGCACACTAGATTTTTGTCCTGTGGTACCATTGTCTGGTTTAATTCAACTCTGTTAACCACAGTATTGCAGTTTCAGAATTTGCATTAGAACAGATTATTTTGCATGTAGACTTATTTTTACACTTTGTCTACTTAAAATGCACAAATCAAGTTCAACTTTAAACAAAAATCTGTGTGCTGTTGTGAAGATATAGGGCCTTAATGCCCAGCATTAAAATGCATATTCATCGCACCCTGGTTTTATAACACATTTCAGTTTCATTTAACTTATTCATGCATACCCAATGATCAGTGACTGCAAGTTTCTTGACATGAGTTAATGCAAAATTATATTCAGTCAGATGACATATTTTGGACAGTGAAAAGTTAATACGCAGTACTTTCTGTGATAGAGGTTCAGTGGACACTCACAACTGAGTAACATTTATACAATTGTCTTTCTTGCAGTCCAGATTGACAAACTATCTAAGATAACTTTGGTTATGAAAAATTCTCCCAAGTCCTATTTTTGTTTGTTTGTTTTTTGTCTTCTCTGAATGTAAGCTATGACACACTGTATTCCTGTATCAAGAGATGACATATATTTGTCCCACTGTAGAGAAGTCACATTTTCATTATGGGGGAAAAACAATGAGACTTTAATGACTTTACCAAATAGCAAGTATCAGAAAGGAAGTAGCTATGTGAATTAGGGGGGAAGTCACCTGCAGCTTACAAGAAAACTGAGTCTGGTTGTGGTGGCCTCGCTGTTGATATTCTGCCCTCAGTGCAAAAAAAACTCTTCTCATCAGCAGTGGAATGTATGTATGCTTCCTCCAATGTGGTGTGTGTGCATGTATGTGTACATACTCAAATCTGTATCACGGGACACCACATCATTTTGTCAGTTTCTCATGACGCATAACAAAACTAACAGCGTGAAATTGGATGAAAATATTTATTTACATTTGTAGTCTTACATTTTTTCACATTACATTAACAACAATATACTTTTACATAAACACAATAGAATATAACACCTCTCTTTGTTTCAAGGAAAAGTGGTCTTTTATCTAAAACATGACTAGAGAATAAAGTTGTTCAAGGGGCTGGCAAAAAAAAAAAAATTGAATCAAAAGGAATCAAAAAGTAACATAGAACATTGATCCCCTCAGTCTGGGTTTTTCTCGGGTTTTTACACCAGCACAAAGCAGCAAATAGCAAGTAGGCCCAGACCCATATATGCTGAAAAAAGGTAGGTAGTGTGTGGGAAAGTAACAAACGAACATGTGCCTTCCAACAAGGTGATGACCAAAAAGCAGACAAGGTGTTATTTAATGATTCCGCTGATGGAGAAGGGTGGGGAAGACTTCTTTAGACCAACTTTGCTGTAGAGCATAAAAGCAATAACACCAAGGTTACCCATGTGATCATGAAGCAAAGGAGGAAATAAAACTTGCAAAAATGTGTGTGAAAGGTCTACACTGAAAGGTCAGTGAAAAATCTACTTACGTGAGAACCTTCTCTTTTACTGACGGCTCTACAAAATAAAAGGAGGGAAAATAAGTAAGGCTTCTAAAGTACAATAGCAAGGTGGATTTTTCATATTCTTGTCTTATTGCTGGGTGGTGGTCAACACTTGCATATAAAAATTGCTCATATATATATATATATATATATATATATATATATATACATATATATATATATATATATATATATATATATATATATATATATATATATATATATATATATATATATATATATATATATATATATATATATATATATATATATATATGAATAAAGGGGTACTTGATGTACCAGCAGAGGTTAAGCTGCTGCATGTGGAAGATGTGGTCCCATATTTCAATCCCGCTTGCTTACTTTCCTTTTTTTTATGATTTTTGTTCTCAATTAGATGTTACTCCCGCGTCCCCTAGACCCTTGGGACTTAACCATCACCCCTCCACTGAGATCATTTCTGATGAGGCTTTAGTGAAGAGTGCAGGGATCAACTGAAGAGCCAGCTGCATCTCTCAGTTCTTGTGTCAGGTCTTTTCATGATTTCTTCCTCTTTCTGACATTAAACACGAGTTTCAGATTCTCTCTGAGATATGTGGACATCCCTTTAGTTAGCTGCCTTTTATATGCTTGAATGACTCATAGGTCAAAACATTCCAGCTCAACACTACTTTAAACATTTATAAGAAAGTCTGGCTCTTTGAAAGCAAAATATAAAGAAATGAGGGGTGGCTCAAGGTTTTTGCAACTTTATTGTGCCTTTAATAGAATTTGTGATGCACACTGAAAAATTTGATCTAAATAACTGTGGTACTATGAATTCAGTGTCGCTATTACTCACAGTTAACAGTTATTGCAATAACTGTTTCCTTGCTAGAAAGTAGTTATACCCAAGAAGTTGATGGGATGTTGCTGTTGGACTCAATGAATGTATTTTTTTAAGATGTGCATGCTATTAATTAAATTCACTTCCATTGTACTGGGGAAGCAGCAGCAATAGTGAAAACTTTGGTAAAGAAAAACCCAAGCTACATTTTTCATGTCTCAAAGGAAACACAAGAGGTAATGTGCACTTTTGTCATTTGGATAGACTGACTAACGCACTTCTCACCTTTTTTTCTTGCAGCATTTTTTACACTTTTTGCATTTGTACTTGCAGCAGAATTGTACAATGCCAATGGTGAATAAGATGAACAGGATCCCAAAACCGACAAGAACCCCAACTGCCGTCGGGTTTACTCTGCTTTCTGCACATAGAAATGTACAGAGTTAATTAGATCAATACTGCAGATTAATACATGTTCTGATAACCTTTCAAGGATGTAAATAACAATATACAAGCTTTTGGAATGACACAAAGATTGCTATTGAATTTCACAGGATATTTCTGGCATTAATTATTACCAACTAAAACAGTCTGTCTGGTTGCCAGTGCTTAATTGGATCAATATATATCTGTTTGTTTGAATATTCCCTCTGATTAACTGAGATTGGAAAATCAATCTGTTTCCAAAAAAAAAAAAAAAGCTGGCAATGATTTCACTGGTTCTCTTTGACAAGACACTGGGAGACCAAGTATAGAGTGGGTTTAAGAGACAGAAACATGATTTGAGAAGATGTCTCTCTCAATAAAGACAAGTAATGAGTAATCATCTTGCTAAACTGTGAGAACTGTCAACAGCTTTCAAGAAAGTTTTGCAAGTTCAAAGCTCAGTCCCTGCATGAAACAGAACAAGCAACCCAACAACATATTAAGGCAGTGATTCTATAGAAGAAAAGTATGAAAGGAAGGAAGTTTTAAAAAAACAATCTTTTTGTAAAAGTTTAGTACTTGACAAGGAAGATAAATCTGACTCACTACGCATATCAGTTTTTGATGATTTGCTTGTGTGTGTCACACTTACTGTCAACAAAACTAAAAATAAGTATTTCAGCTTAAAGACTTACCACCATTCCCCATAGCTGACTGGCCAGGAGGACTGTTGTTATCACTTGTCTTCCCGTCTGTTTGGAGTTGAGCTGTGTCACTCACTTTCTTGACTTTACATCAGCCTGTATTAAATTATTTGTCTCAACTGTGAAGAACCAAGAGCAGAGTTCTGTCTCTCTTCTTCCTTCTTTGCTTGCGTCTACTTTTCCATGTCCCCATACCAGTCATTCTTCAAAACCAGTTAATCTTCATTCGTCGTCTACCCTCCCAGCATTAGCATTAGCTAGAATTAAGTGGCTCTAATAGCCTGTCATTCTCAAATGCAAATCTTACCCATTTGAGAATGACCTTTAAAATGTCACTCTGAAGTATTCTGATACTGTGAGCAGTGAAAAATCTTTTAAAAATTCATTCACTCAGTTGATGATTAAACAACAGGAAACTCAAACACAAAAATCCAAGTACAGAATTCCGGTCCTGTTAAACCTTAAGACTCAAGATTAGCTCAAGAACAGTGTGTAGAGAGCTTCAGTGTATGGTCTTCCATGGCTTAGCAGCTGCATCCAACCCTTATATCACCAAGTACAATGCAAAGCATCAGATGCAGTGGTGTAAAGCACAATGCCACTGGACTCTAGAGCAGTGGAGATGTGTTCTCTGGAGTGAAGAATCATGCTTCTCTGTCTGGCAATCCAGTGGACAAGTCTGGGTTTGGTGGTTGGCAGGAGGAAAGTACTTATCTGACTGCATTGTGAAATGAATGAATAAAGTTTGCTGGAGGGGGGAGATCGTGGTGTGAGGTTGTTTTTCAGCAGTTGGGCGTGGCCCCTTAGTTGTAGTGAAAGGAACTCTTAATGCTTCAGCATACCAAGACATTTTTTAAGATTTCATGCTCCCAGTGTTGTGGGAACAGCTAGGGGATGGCCCCTTCCTGTCCCAACAGGCCTTGCAGAGACTGCAAGCCAGGCCTTCTCATCTATCAGTGTCTGACCTCACAAATGTCCTTCTGAAAGAATGGTCAGAAATTCCCATAAACACACTCCTAAACCCTGTGGAAAACCTTCCTAGAAGAGTTGAAGTTGTTGTAGCTGCAAAGGGTGGGCTGACGTCATGGGAAACCCTATGGATTAAGAATGGGATGTCACTACAGTTCATATGCATGTGAAGGAAGACGAGCAAATACTTTTGGCAAGATATTGTATGTAACACCTGTTTCAGGTGGTGCACTGGGACTCCTGCTGGATGCCTGAGTTATTGCATATCTTTGTCTGCACATAGATGAAACCAAATTAAACCTGGGTGAGACAGAGTATGGACAGACCTGAGTAAAAAAAAAGCGGTATTGGTCTCAAAATACCCTCAAAGAACTCAGTGAAAATATATAGGCAAGTATAAGTACAAGTAAAGTTTACTGCTAGAGGGTGATAACATTTTGCCATTACATTTCCAGGGTAGTTGTTTTTGTCTCTACTGTTTCCCACTCGCACAGAATTGGTGTATCACAGAATAGATGTGCTATTATAGAATATACAAGGGGAATGCATTGCAGTCAGCCACCAGCTCCAGGACTTTATTAAAAGACCTCCGTTCACGTTTATGCTTAAGTTTTAAAGTGAACATTTTTGGGATTTTTTTTGGCTGAATATGTATATTGTGAATTATTGTAGTATATTGTGTGCAGTTAACACATTCTACTCTTGTGCATGAGAACAGTGAACAATTGCTATAAACTCACCACAATTTAACAAGTACTGTGCAAAACAAGTACCTATTCATGAAACATTAGCAGTTCAGTGGTGAAAAGTTTCCTGTTATTAAACCTGTCTGAATGAGTCATACCCTGACATCATGAGCCTAACCACAAAATAGAAACCACAAAGCTACACAGCAAGTTAGATGCTTTCCCTTACTGACTGTGTAGTAGAGACTGCGTATCTTGTGCTGATAAACATGACAATGTTTTCCTGCTGCTGATGGACCCAGATCAAACTGCTTTTGACGCCCACACATTCATCTGGAATATAAGCAAATTTTGTTCCCCCTGTATACGTCTATCGAGTAAAAACAAACAAGCATTTTGTTTTTCCTTCCCTTACTGAATTTTTCTACTCTCATAACTGCAAGCAGGCCTTAATGAGTTGACTGTTTTATGATATAACCGGCACATGGAATTCTAGCATTTGCTTGAGGGAAATTCCCTGCTTACAACGTTAAGCCAGGATAAAATATATAGTCTTTCTGTTGAATGGAAGCAAAGAGAGCAGAGAAATTGGTGTTTCTTATTGCAGCAGGGGTCCACTTTTCAATTATTGGTTTATATCATATTTAACTCTCTTATTCCTTCTCTAAACTCTACTAGCCACATTAACAGTGTTTGCCAACATTTCTGATTCAAATTAAGTACCTAAATTTGTGGTCTCAGGAGGATTTTTGAAATTCAATTACAGCCTCATAAGGTCCAAGGCTGGACTGGTAATGGGGCGTACTGGGCATTTGCCGGTGGGCCGACGGTCCTAAGGGGCCGATGCTATTGGATTTTTTTTTCTTCCCTTTTTTTTCTAACAGACCGGCCACAAGTTAGAGGGGGCGGCCCATTGGCCCATCTTCAATATAGACAGTGGATGGAACCAATCAGGCTATAGGATGAAATGTGCTCCACCCTTTCTCTGCGTGGTGTCCTGTAACTCCGCTAATAGTTTAAGTGTTGAGCGCGTGTGTTAAAGGAGAGGCAACATGGAGAACCCGAAGCGGCAGAAAGGGGGTGCAGAGAAGTTTCGTGCGAAGAAACTGAAGAGTTTCACTGTAGGTGCTACAAAATGTGTAAAGATCACAGACATGCCTATTTCTCCCATACTGGCTTCTCTTCATTGGCTCACAGTACCATTTCACCCCAAGAGAGCGCTTCGCTCTCAGACTGCTGACTTACGTGTGGTTTCTAGGGTACTTAAGAGTAGAATGGGAGGCAGAGCCTTCAGCTTTCAGGCCCCTCTTCTGTGGAACCAGCTCGCAGCTTGGATTCAGGAGACAGAATGTGCAGTGGGGGCAAAATGTCCTGGATATGATCTTCTCTCTGGGTTGCTTCTTACACTTGTTACACAGCTATTTGTGGCATTTTGCACATACAGCAGATACATTTTGAGGAGTAGTGAACCACATGTAATTTAACTAGTAGTGTAGCTGACACCGAATCGTGTCTGGAATGGCCGCCAGGGGGCAGAGTGTCTGCTGGGGTTAGGTGAGGGCTACGAGGATGAAGACATCAGGTCTTATGGTCCTCACCTACCTTCAGTCAGTAGCTCTGCCTCATTTGTTTGCCTGGTGTGGTGTGGTGTCGGGTTTGTCTCAGGCTTCTGCTTTTAGACATTTGGTTAAGTTTACCTGTCGGGATTTTTTTTTCTTTTCTTTTTTCCTGTGCATTAGCTAAAGGATTCTCATTCTCACTATTTGCATTTAAGGAGACGCACAGTTCCAGCAGCTGACATGGCTCGTTTAATAGCGCCCTTTGGGTAGTGGAATAAGGTGCGTTCATTTTATGACAAAGTGTGGGCTTTGTTTACGCGTTTGGGTTAAATGTTATTGATGCTGTGTATTCTGTAATATCTTGCTTTGTGGGAACTATTAAGGGTTTTGTTTATTGGAGTGGGTTTTTTCTTTATCATGTGTCGAGTTTAATTCTTTGTGTTAAGATTGCAATTAATTCCCTTTTTTTCCTTGATGTTTTTATCTAAGTTTTCACAGTGCACAACGAAGATGTTGGATCCGAAATAAAGAATTAAGCACCTGTAAAGACTCTCCATTTTTATCGATCCAAGGGCAGCTAAAGTAATTTAAAGAGAAGAGAAGCACTGTAGTTTGCGTGCAGTTCAACAACAATTATGTGCACATATAATGATTCAAGTAATTCAGTCACCCCCCCCCTTTTTTTCTACCTAACTACTGAAAACTGAAATTTCACCTATTTTGACCTTTGTCAGGGCCTGCTTTCCTGTAGTTGTACATTGCTAATGTCCATGAGCAGGGTTACTCTCACAGTGCTGGGTGCAGTACCTACACCTCAAGGCAGATGTCTGACTGATACCTTGTATACAAAACCAAAACTGACATTTCATCACTTTGCTTTGTAATTTCTATCAAATGGAAGTTGCCAATTTGAGCATTTTGTTATTATTAGCTATTATTTGTGATGACATTAGTAAATGTATTTTTGATTTTAAGCCTTATTTATTTATTTTTACTTCTAAATAGCTTTAGATTATAAAACTTGATTTCTCCCCAGAGTCATTTTGTTTGCTGTCTCTTTCCAGTGTGAAGTATATACTTGTCTGCAAAACAGAAGTTTTCTAGTGGTTTTCCCAACACTGATAGAGTAGCACTGAATGTCTTCCTGGTGAGACTGTCATAATTTTTTTCTGTTTAAAGAATTTTGTTATATACTTTATTAGGTACACCATGCTAGTAGGGGAGACCGGGGCCCATTGATCATACATCCACACTGAACCACCCTGGATCCTTCATTACTGCAGCTGAATCAATTCGCTTTAGACTGAAGAGACCTCTGTTGGTAGCCTACCTAGTTGTGCTTTGTCAGCATCAGCATCGTAATATTTTCCGTTTTCTCTGTCAAAAGTGAGTATTCCAATTTTGCAAATCTTGTCAAATGACAAAGCACATTAACATCCACTTAATTTACTAATTAAGGCAGACAGTAGGCATGAATAATTGCCCAAGAGCGCATGAATAATTGCCCAAGAGCGTATGAATCTGTGTGCATGCATATGCATGGTACTGCATGAAATCTCAGTCAAATCGGTAGCAAGGTAGGTTGAACCACAATTGTCGGGGCACATTGTACCACAAAGATGACTGGTTCGATGTGCCCTGGTAAGGCTCAGACAGTTTTTTTCTTCAGTTTATTTTCAGGTGTTTTAATGAAGACCTTTAGATTGAGTTGGCTCGTTTGATAAATACATGCCCTGAGCCTCCATCATTTATCTTTCAGGTTTTCCAAAATGTTCAGGAATTATAAGCCAAATACAGATAGGGGGAAAATGGATAGATCACTTATGATGTGTGCTGTCAATGAGATTTATGTGAAAGGGTGGTCGATTAGAAATGTTGCAGAGGTCTTGAAGGTCAACCGAATCACCTTAGCTCGATATGTGAAGAAACCAAAGCAGAAGAAATCCCTCAAGATAAACACGCACGTGAGGTATTGTCCCACACTGTAGGCTAGCCTACATATTCATGAAGAGCAAGCGGCAGAGCCTGCCTGCTGTTTAATGCATTGAAGATCTGTGTTAAAAGCATAAAAAGAATGCCAACCTATCTTCAGACATTAGCTTAAATAAACTGACCTGTTTAAAATCATACCATATAACTTCCATTGATGAGCTGAATCTGTGGGCTGGAGTCAAAATTAAAGCAAAACGCAAAATGGAAAAAATGTAATAATCTTCTGTTAAACCATCATAACATCTATCTTTTTTTGCCATTTGGTTGGTGGCACAATTTATTTTTTTAAGTTCAAAATTTCAATAAGATCCCATGAATTTTCCAGCATGACTCTCTTCCCAAAAATGGCTACCACATTACATTTATGATTATAATACTATGATTGCTTTCTTAAGATCAGGTTTTGGATTAGAGGCTAAAAAACAAAAACCTGGTCCAATGTACAAGGTTGGACCTCCTTTTGCCTTCAGAATTGTCTTAATTCTTTTGTGGCATAGATTCAACGAGGTGCTGGAAACATTCCTTAGAGTTTTGGATCCATATTGGCCTGATAGCATCACACAGTTGCTGCAGATCTGTTGGTTGCACATCCATGATGTGAATCTCCCATTCCACCAAATCCCAAGAAACCACTTTGTTATCCTGATGGAAACAGGTATCAGAAGATGGGTACACTGTGGTCATAAAAGGATGGACATTGTCAGCAACAATGCTCAGGTAGGCAGTGGTATTTAAATGATGAGTGGCCCCCATGTGATTGATAAGATATTTGCATTAATGAGCAAATGAGGAGGTGTACCTAACAAAGTGGCTGGTGAGTGTATATGCTTACAGTTTTTATTTCATCCATTTTCGATTAAGACAGAAAAAGTAGGTGAAATTGCAATTCACGTCTCAGCTTTGTCAAAACTTCGTATTATTTGTTTTGGGTAATCATCAACACAAATTATTTAAGCTTTGTCGGAGAATTTTGTTTGTTTATTGTTTTATTTTTTGTTTATAGCCATGAACAGAGCTAGACTAGTTGCTCCCCCCCCACAGGTGTATCATAAATCCCCTAATACAGCCATGTAAATCCAGAATGAAAGAGAAAATTCTAAACACTGGAATCAGCATGTGCAGATTTGCAAATGTAACCTGTAACAGTTTTTCTTCTTTCTGCACCATAGGGTGGTAAGAGTAGGAATCGATCAATGCATTTTCTTGAAAAAATTTATTTTAGAATTTCTTGGAAATACATTATCAGATTTACAGTAAAGCATTTCCTTTTAGTATCACATCACACCAAGAAGTGTCACTGATCCGCTTTAATCAAAGTAATCATAGAAAACCAGGCTGCACTGCTCTGTATCAATGAAGATATTATCTTTCACTATCAGGACTCAGTGATTGTTCCATACGTAAAAGGGTACACCTCTGAGCATAACGCACTGGTACATCCTTATACTGTAAATCCTTTCATTTAAAATACAGTGGGTGGTAGATGACACAATAACAGAGACGCTGTTCCCAGCAGAAAGAGATACCAGAATACTGCTCATACTTTCTGGAAAAGCTACACAATTAAACCGCACAACAGGATTTACTCTCTGTAGCCCATAGTTTTTTTTGTTTTTTTTAAAAAAAAATAATGACATGAGATGAGAGTGGGACAACATGCTTTCCTTGGAAATCAGGGAACTTGAGATTGTTAATTATTAACTGCTTATTTTTCCGAGTCTCACAGGTTTCTCAAGCAGATATCAAATTTCACAAAATGGACACCTGTGTTGTGGACAAAGGAGGGTGGCGAGATAGTAGTGCAGTAGCTTTGATGGTAAAATGACCAGGCATGTGGGAGGGGGGCACAGAGAGAGAGAGAGAGACAGAAAGAGGGGAAAATTCACTTAAGAGGTTCTCAGAGTGAAACTTTGTGTTACTCTCATCCAGGTTGCTTCCTGTTCTTCAGATGCTTTACTGAGAAAGAGTGACAGTGGCAAGCATTTTTCAGGTAAGGAAGAGCAATATCTGTGTTAGTGTAATTCCACTGCTATGTTTCTTTTTTGGTTTTTCACACCCGAGCCATGACAGCACCTTGACGTTTTTTAAAGTCATTACGTGTATTTATTACTTTTATCTGGAAAAGGGGAACTGAAGAAAGAATAGCATCCTGTATGAGTTATAAATGTGGGGAACTTCACCAATTCAGAGAAAACTTGATGAAGCCCTTTTCAAGTTTCAGCTTTAGTAAACCGTGCTTATCAGCAGCTAACCCATAACAATGTGTTCACCTTACAGGGGAGTCCCATAGCTTAAATTAGTGTAATCCAACTCATTTTAAAGTTCATCAGTGTCCTTGATACATTTTCAAACTGTTTCACGAAATGATAAGATCAATCTCTGATTGAAATAATAGAACTACAGATGCTCTGCAAGTACTTGTTTATTTAAATTTGTTAATTGTAATCAAATTCCGTGGTCATCTAAATTTTTTTGCAATAACTTAATATGTCAAAAAAAATAATCGCTCCATGCTTAGATTGCTCAGATGTTTGTGCAGAATTAAAATCTGCTGCAGCATTGTTTGCAAGCTGATGTAAAATAATCATTTTCCAGGAATGCTCTTGGAGAGTAAGCAAAACAAATGCCTTGAAATAGGAGGTTCTCTTAAGTTCTCTTAGCTGGTTCATGTTCATTGGCATTACTTCTGTATCGCAGCAGAAACACATATGTACTTGTGTCAATATGTAACTTATTAGCAGGAAGTTGATGCTGTCCATGAGCTTTACACACGCCCAATTTTAAAAGAAGACACAAAGAAGTTAATTAATTTTTATCAGCATGAGACTGGCTGTCATGCTAAAAATGCTGATGAGATTATAAGAAAAATGAAGTAGTCTTATTCTGGAATCAAACAAGGGCGTACAATAGCTTCATTAGATCTCCGGATTGCTCTCATCTTCTCTTTTATTATGTGTGCAAACATTTTGTCAGCCATTGTTCGATTATGTCAGACTGTTAGAGAGGGTAAACACTGTCAGTGCAGTATTCATCCAACTTACATTGTTAGCTCTGTGAGACATGTAATATAGCAAAGGGGATGAAAAATGATTTTTGATTTTCTGTGCAAACAGTGGATGGTGGCATATAATGCTGCTTATGATGTCGACTTTACCTAAGCTCTATTGGGTAAACACACAAAAAGAAGCCATGTATTATAATTCAAGGTGGAGGCTCTGAATTCTTATTCATTCTATGTCAACCTGAATTACTACAACAGCAGGTACAGGCTGAAAGAGACCTTAGCAAAAATGATCAGCTTCAAATGGATTCACTCAGACAGGTGTACCTATATAATGTATTACCACACCTTAAGTACTATCAGTCCCTCCATTTTGATACAACTGCTGATACCATACAAGTTTCCAAGTGAAGAAAGGTTGGGAATGAGCATTAAGGTTCATTGCTTTAAATAGACCAGGTCAAAAATCACAGCCAGCTGCTGTTTATTACATTTCTTTCTCTTTAATTGCCCTTATCAGTCTTCTCTCTCACACACTCCCAATCAAGTTTTATTAGTATTATTATTATTATTATTATTGCTCCGTTGTCTCTGCTCAGTGTCCCATACCAGTCACAATGGCTTAATTTTTAGAAGCAGTGAGTTAGTGACCAGAATGGTCAGTAAAGACATCAGTCAGCTCTTCAAAATATAAAGCAGAGATATTCTGCTGCATGGCTGAAACAGTCAGGGATGTTGAATCTTTAGTCACAATTTAATCAGTGATGTGTGACTACAATTGCGGTACACTTGCACATACAAAGTAGTTATACAACTACTGACATCCCATTTTTTAATAGCTTTCACATACAGTAGTGTGTAGAATAAAAGCCTGTATTTCCTTTATCCATGTCATTTGACCTCTATGTTACACTGTAATGGTTAACCCAACTATGCAACCTGAGATTCAAGGGTACATATTTGTCACAGTCCTCGTGCTCTGACATGAGGTGTTCATAAGTTTGGTATCAGACAGCGCACTGACTGATACCAACTGACTTCTCAGTAGACTGTCAAAACAAAACAGGTGAGGGACACGCCTAAGCCTCAGGGTATAGACTGCTTCACTCTAAAGTTCATGTTTTGTCTGGGTTTGTGAGTTACAGCTGTGTTTTTGCATGCATTTGTATCTAGCTTGCTGCATGAATATACATTTAGGTAAATTTGAAAGCCAAAGAGGGGGATAAAGAAAGAGTGTGTGCTTTATGTCCTGGATGGAAAAGAATATTAGACTGGGAGAATGGCGTGAGAGGAGGGACAAAACTGAGCAAGGCGCACTATGAGAGAGAGACAGAGCGCAAGAAAAAGAGGAGGGTTAAAGTGTCAGGTTACCTGGACTCCAGTTTTGTTTCGTCAGCTAGATTTGATCATTTAAACGTAGCTCTCTTGAATTTGTGTTGCTTTGAAACAACGCTACACATTAGCACATTTCATTGTAGCTTAGGGGCTTTGTAGTTAAAGCCAGCATAGAAGGTGGGTGACAGGAAGCTGACAAAGACGACCAAGGGACAGGAACATTTCCGGGGAATCCCACCTCTAGGGAGGGCAGTGTTTACTTTGTGACAAGATTTGCTAAGGCCTTACCCAAAGAGAAAACTGCATCATGAGGGTGAGTCCATCTGGAATTAGAATCAACATTATTTGCATCTTGTAGGTGGACAGTCATTAACATGCCTGTGAGAAGTCATTTGAATAACATCCTCATGATATATCCTGTTAACAAACTTGATATAAAAACACCGCATAGGCTTCTTTTTTTTTTTTTGCAGTGTACTGACAACAGCTGTGTTGAAATGCTATTTGATATCTCTATGTATGACACAACACTGCATTTTGCTGTACATAGAGGATCTTATCAAGCAAAGGTTTGTGATCGTAGCAGCCACAGAGGCAAGTAAAAGATTTCACATTCATAATTTTACCAATAGGGCAGCACAGTGGCATGGTGGTTAGTACTGTTTTCTCACAGCTAGAAGGTCTGGGTTTGAATCCACCGTGGCCCAGACCTTTCTGTGTAGAGTTTGCATGTTCTTCCCGTGTTTGCGTGGGTTTTCTCCGGGAACTCTGGTTTCCTCCCACAGTTCAAAGATGTGGCGTTAGTTTAATTGGTGGTTCTAAATTGCCCATAGGTGTGAATGGTTTTCCGTCTCTCTGTGTTGGCCCTGCGACAGGCTGGTGACCTGTACAGGATGTATCCTGCATCTTGCCCTATGTCAGCTAGGATAGGCTCCAGTACCCCCCCCGACCCTGAACAGGATAAGCAGAAGAGAACGGATGGAATGCTCTTTGAATGAAGGGACAAAAATATTATCACAATACTTTTTATATTATTTGGTTTCTGTTAAGGCTGACCCAATTACGCCTTTTCCTCTTGAGGGATATAGATCTGCATGTTCAGTTCAGAAGGAATTAAACCTTATTGCAATTGCAAGTTATACCTTAAGAAGAAGACTTCCTAAGTTCAAATGCACTGGATTTTTTTTCCCCACTCATGTAGAAAGGATTTTTATATTTACATACGGGGTTTTGGATAACCACTCCGCTATGTTTTTCATAAACATGTTAGCTGTTGCTCCAAACGACACTTGATTAACTAGTGCTTCCAGGCTGTTTTGAAATATTGCTTTGACGCATAACATGGTTTGTATTAGTCATGTTACCAATGACAACCTGGATGTTTCCAAGTACACACCATATCTCAAACCGTATCTCAAAGCATGACAATACATTTTTACAGAACGGTATTTGTCCGCTCCAGGAAAATTTCTATGGCCTCCTTCCTGGTATCACGGGTTGGAAGCCCTGCCCTGTGTATCATGTTTTGTTCATCATGCTTTTATTCCTTCCCGTAATAATTGTAATTTATACCACAAGATGATGACCTACTTTCTCCTGCTGCTTTTTTCCCCATAAAGGTTACTTCCAGTTGGTATCAGTGATAAGTGAGTGTGGCTCTTTTGTGAGTGTTCATTAACTGGCAATGGTTAAAAGTTAAATATTAATATGTATTCATATTAATATTATTAATATAATGAATGTTTTGTTCCAAACTCTGAGGATACAGATGAGCCTATTTGGAGAACCTGTGAAGAGGTGACATCTCAGAATCACCTTACATGCTTATAATATAGCCTTATATTTAAAAAAGAAAAACGTATAAGGCTATAGACTGACTACATGAGCATTTGGCTCATATGGTGAGCCTTTTTACTGTTCAAATGCTCATGTTACCTACAAAAGCACCACAAGGTCTGTTATATAAACATAAAGCATACTTTATTTCTATGTAAAATTAAATCGGAGAATTCTGAAAAGTCAGTATAAGGAGTAAAGAGCAAGGTGTCACAGTCTTTGATACGCTGTATTCAACTTCCTTGCTTTAATTCGAACATTGAGCAGCATTTCAGGAAGCATATGAATAAACCCAGGAAAGAGCTACTGAGCTACCTTAAAAACATTTTTTAAAAACCTGCCCGACAGCATTCTTTGGCTCTCTCTCTCTCTCTCCTTCTCACTCTCTCTCTGTACAGAGTTTGAGGCAACTGTTTGTTATCATATGGCGTTGCATAAATAAGATTGAATTGAACTTCTTTGCCAAAAACAAGCAGAAGTGAAAATTGAAGGGAAAAAAAGTGTCTATTTTCTAATTTATAGTTTTAATTTTGTTTTCTCTTTTGGTTCTATCGTTCTGGAAATTCCTTGTTGGTCAAGATTTTGCATGCTGTGTTTTTGTAACTATGATCTTAAGCATACAGGCTACTCTAAATATGTTTGTAGTTTTAACAGACAGAAAGCAAAAGGACAAGACAAAAGGACTACAGCGGGCAGATGACGGTATTCTTCATGCTGTCACTCTGTAACAAAATATACCATACTGAAATTTTCTAATTGGGCAGTCAGCAGCCGCATTAAGTGACACTTGATCTACTGTATAAAGCTACAGGTGAAATTACATGAGCAGCATACTGTATGCCAACTGCTGGGAATGCACTGTACATAACAGACAAAACTGAGCATCCCACAACACAGATAACCTTTGTTTGTGAAAGTCATGAAGGGGTTTGGCTTCATAATGCTGGCATGTGTCGTTGAGATAAGAAATGGAAGTTTTTTGGGGAGGAAGATGCATTTGCATTTCAGGAACTTTGGCATGGAAGTTGAAAATGTAGCTATTATTTCACACAGCACAGTACAGAAATAGATTTCATTCGGCAAGATGTTGCCTGGTATTAAAGCTTGATTCTTAAACACAACTTGTGATTTTTAACTGTGACATTGACTGGACTTGGGAACCAGTAATATCAGGCAGGTACCTGGCAATCACTCTAACAGAAACTCCAAGCCTAAACCATGGGAATATTTCTGTGTTGTACACTTTCCCCAATGTTTTGCTCACTGCTGTGTGATATTTATTAACACTCTGACTAATTTTAAATCTTGCCTCAAGGCAATGTAATGTAATCCAATTTAATGCGTGTTTATACTACAGCTTCTTATATGAAGTATTAGAATAATAACACAGTGAAAATTGTTTTCTGTGAATATCAACTAAATAAATGACAGGCACTGTGTGCTTAATTACTCACCTAGTTAAATATGCAAATGGCATTTGACCAAAAGAGATTATGAAAGGCCATACCTCCACATTGAGAAAATGTAAGGCCAACTACAAACTATGAATCTACAACTAGAAAACACACTGACGGGAACATAAGGCTAAAGAAAAACACGGGGCTAGAGAATGAAACAGGAACAGAAGCAGACACTCCGACAAGGGAGAAGGGGAGACAAAATACACACAGGAGGGAGAGTGGAGATAGCTGGGGACACAACACACAGCTGAACTAAATCATAAGAGATGAGACAAAAAGGAAGTAAAACTCAAGAAAACACAAGGAATAACTACTCACAAAATAAAGCAGGAAGTAACTAAACCCAACACACAGGATGGAGACCTGACACAAAGAATACGAAACAAAACGAGGAATTAAATACAAATAAACTATAATCAAGAACAGAAAAAAAAATAACTCTAACCGTTAGTCAATGTACTTCACTCAATGAAAAGAAAATGCTACACTAGTGATTGAATGGTTGTAAAAAATTGTTGATGTTACATTAAGTTATGGTGTAAATAATTATATTAAATACAATTAATCAGATGACAGAGCCAAACAATGTGTCAATCTCTTCTTCTTTTTCTTCTTATTTTGGCTGCTTCCCTTAGTAATCGCCACAGTAGATCATCTGCTTCCATCTCACCCTATCCCAGCATCCACTTCTGTCACACCAGCCCTCTCCATTTTCTCCTTCACTACAGCCATGAACCTCTTCTGTGGGCTTTCTCTTTTTCTCCTGCCTGGCACCTGTTTTAATAGTTAGTAAATCATTACCTGAATTTGAAACTCCTCCTTGGCTTTAACAACGCAGTGTTTGTTTTTTTAGCTCATTTTATTTTTTGCTAAAAGCGGCTTCTCTTGCCAGCAACAGCCAGTGAGGGACAGTGAGGCATGTAAGGCATTGTCTGCATGACTAATGAATATGCCTACAATGGATGAACAAATGGCAGTAACTAAAGGGTATGGGTTTGAGAGACGCATCAGAAACACATCAAAGCTGAAGGAATGACTGAGTCAATAAGAGAATAAAATAAGCGACTCTGAGTCATAACTGAACAAGTTACATTTATCTCAGTTATGACTGTTTTACTGGTGTACTACAGGCCATGAATGATGGGTCAAAGAAGAGAAAGGAATATTCTGAGTGAACCCATTACTCGTAAGTTAATTGCTTTACCTGCAAGTTTATTCTAATGGTTTTGCAGGCAGCTGTTTTCAACCATAAAGTTCTAAAAACCTCAAGCTCAGCACCAAATGGCTCTTTGATAGCTATTATCTTGAATGTAACCAGTGGTTGGTTAAGCTCCATACCGCACCCATGTCAACTAGATATTTAGCACATATAGCAATCAAAAGCAGACAGTGGCATTTGATTGACAGCCACTTCATATTTTGGAGGTATACTGATTGCCATGTTACTAGATTTGTTTGCCTTTGTTTGATGTAAATCAGTAACCCAATTCTAACAACCCCCATAGAGCTGATTTGGAACCACCCTGATTAGTCACCATTGCTAACCATGTCAATAATATTACCACAAAGTGATTACTGTTCCATGCCATGGTTAATGTAAGCTGACCAGGTACTGTGTGTGTTGTTAGAGGTGATTGTGCTGGAGTAGTCATCAAAAAGCATACTGACTTGAACCACACAGTGTGGATCTCCAGCTTCTGCCTTTAGTCTTCTTTAGTTGTCATACAGTTGACATGGTTCCCAATCTGAAAATGAATTTTAAAAAAGGAATACAGGCAGTTCTCATGTGCAGATTGGGTGTTTGCATTAAAGGAGTATTAAAAATAAATAAATAAATAACTAAAAAAGATTGAAAACTATAGGATCCTATCCTTCTGCTCAGAGATTAACTACTGGCAATTATTTATCCTACAGACACCGTTCAGACTGAAATGGTCTGTTTGGCTTGCACAACATGAGGCTTTAAACTGGCTTTTGTTTTCTGAAGGACACTCACCCCTATCTATCAGTTTGCTCTGTCTCCACGGTATCAGTTGCAGTTGAATGTAAGTGTCACTGGGCCCAAGCACAGCTTGTCACAATACTCCTCACTACACAAGACCTTTTGTACTGTCAGTGTAGCGTATGCATTGGCTGATTTATCCAAGGGGACACATAGTTGTAATGGGGCAGATACATTACAGCTATGTTCCCTGCCATGTGTGCATAACTGGTCATTTTCTGTGATCCTCCTCTAGACATACATTGCATTTTACACACCCATCTAAAAATGCATACTCAGAAAAGACAGATTAAATTGTTTACTGTTAATACCCAGGGTTGTTGAAGAAGTGGTAAAAGCATGTGACGGCAGGGAGGAGATGTTGGTTACTGACAGATGGGCTAAGCCAGCTCAGCTGAAATGGCAATATTTGAAAAAGCTGCAAAAAACTGGTGGGGCGACCCAGCTGTGGTTGGCTGTGCAAGAGCTGAAATAGGAAATGCCACATAGACAGACAAAATGGCAGGCTGGGCTGATATAACAGGAATGATGTTGAGGGGAAAGACAGCTAGATTAGTCAAAGCAACAAAGGGTAACTAAAGCTAATTAATCTGATAGCCTGATGGCCACTAATACCATCATGTTAGTAGACTGAAGAAAGAAACAGATGAAAACCCGCCTTTTACTCACAGCTGCCTAGATGAGCAGATGAAGGGCAGGTGTGATCAGTCACAAGCAGAATAAGGAATTAGGCGCAACGCTTCGCACACAAACATTCCAACACAGAGACAAGCAGACACCACAATGGACAAGATGAAGGCACTGTAGGAAAGGTTTAAGGATGCTATTTTCACACATATTTGAACAGTGATCTGGAACTAATCACAAAAAAGCAGCATTGAAAGAGTTCATGTAAGTTCAGATAATCACACCAAAACCTGCATGCTAAATTAAGTATGTCGCTGCTCAGGGGGTTGAAGAAGGTATAGGTTTGTGAAATTATCACAAATATACCTCCTCCTAGAGACACACACACACACTCAGTTCACACTGCTGTCACCTGTGCTAACTTTGTCTTTTATATTTTCTGTCCTCAGACAGCTGTTGAGAACCCTGATGAAATCTCAAGCCCATTAAATCCCAAGCACCCAGGTCAGTTTGTGTTGATTTGGGATCAATATATGTGTTTTTGCTGCACTGAAAAAATACTTTGATGAACATTATTGTAAATACTTGGAAATACCCATGTCGCACAGTACTGAGAATTTGCACCACATTCAGGACACACTTCTTTTTTTTTTTTTTGACTAATCTCTCCACCCTTTTTCCTGTCCCTCTCTGTTCTGTGGTTTCTATTCTGCTATCTCACTTTCCTGTCGATGCCGTCCTTTTTTTTTCCCCACGCATTCTCTGTTTCCTTCCTGCAGTTCTACAACCAGGACGCCACAGAAAGTCCATGACGGCTCCAAAGACCCAGAAAAACAAGGTGGCTAAGACCAAGAAAGTGTTGCTGATTATAGTGCTGGTTCTGGTGATACTGGGCACACTGGCCACTGCAGGATACTTTAGTGAGTTACAATTCCTGAAAATGGTTTCTTCCTCAAAAGACACACATGCAATGCTGCCATATGCAAAACAGACCACATCCTTGTGATTCCCATCACTCTTTTCTTTTCAGTTAAAATGCTGATTGAAAGCAAATACTTCTTCTGCACAAAGTCAGTGAAATTCATCCCATTGGCGCAAACCTGTGACGGGAAAAATGACTGCGCTGGAGGAGAAGATGAAATTGCATGTCTGTCAACTCTTCACGTCAACACTACATTTCCAGGTAGAGTGCACTCCTCGCTCTTTCTTTCTTTGTCATCAGACACAAACAGAAAAATGACTCCACTTCTTCCTCATTCCTCCCTCCAGTGCGGCTGAGGTCAAATAACAATGTCCTGCAAGTGTACAGTCCGGACTCAGTTTGGCGGAGCGTGTGTTATGACGATTGGACCGAAGGGCACACACAGACAGCATGTACACAACTGGGATACACAATGTGAGTTTACTGTCACGGGGTGTTTATACTTGAGGTGACAAGCATCACATAGAATGTTTTTTGCAATTTAACATCTGCGTTATGTGAACTGAAATCATCCCCACATTTCTTGCCTCCACAGGAATCCCAGTAGCAAAAGCATCCCAGTGAGCTCTTTAATGGTACAGATGAAAACTGGACCATTCGCAGCTGTCAGGGCTGGGAGCTCAAGCACGCCGATACACCAGGCTACCACTGAACGGTAAGGAAGGCAACGGGAGCCAAATTATGACTGCATGTTTTTCCATTGGGAGATAAACTACAAAAAAGTGCTAATAAGGGAATTTTCTGTGCTTCACATTCTGTTAAATTTATTCTTGAAATGAAGCAGTTCATTCTTTGAGTCGCTTCTACACTCAACTAAAAAAAAAAAAAAGTCAACATACACTTCCCCCACTTTATATTCCTATCAGTTCCAATACGTTTGGTAGGAAAATCTTCACTTCTACTCTCGCTTTTGTTTAATTTCACCTTTTTTCTCTTCAATAACACCCCCTTCATATAACTCATTTCTCACAGTTTCTATTCCTAAAAAACAAAAAGTCCCACAGTTTTTGTTCCTTCTATCTTATCCTTTATGAAAGTGAACAAAACAATAATTTTTGCTTTCTATAAAACCGCAGCAGAAAATGCATGCCAAATTCTGCACAAGGGTGAAGATAGGCCAACAGTTGAATGTACATTTTCTGTGTTTGACTAAGTGTGTGACTGTTTGTGACTTGTGAGTACTGTTCAGTATTTGATCAACTCCTCTTTCATCTCTTAAACAGCAGTGTATGCAAGACTGGATCTGTGGTATCTTTATCCTGTTCAGGTGAGGTTTATTTTTTAGAAAGGCAGCCCCTGTCACAATATTGGTTACAGCGTTTAACAAGGCAGAGTGGGGCTCATGAGTTTGCGGGTGGAAGACTGTGAGGAGGAGTTTCACACCAACAGGCCCATACTCTTTCCTAGCTACATATGACAAAGCTTCCTTCATTCCTAACAGTTCAGAGAGGTTGTTCAATGAAAACATCTAAAATGTTAAATCAACAGACATAACTATTTGAAATGAACCAAAGGCCTCTGAAAATAATTTCTTTATCAGATTGTGGAGAAGCAGTTGTTGAGGGTCGTATCGTTGGGGGCACTGCTGCTTCCATTGAGCACTGGCCCTGGCAAGTCAGCCTGCAACGGGCTGGCCAACATACATGTGGAGGCTCACTGGTGTCACCACGTTGGGTAGTCACTGCCGCCCACTGCTTCTCTGGGTCAGTATACCATAGTAAACCATTTCCACTGAATTTGCTTTGTCTATCTAATTTATAAACTCATGATCCCACTTCCTTCTTGCTTTCTTCTTTTGGACCTTGCAGAAATGGTAAGGTTCTGAGTCAGTGGAGAGTCGTGTCAGGCCAGACATATGTGATCTCACTGGGAGGCTCCTATGTGGACAGGATTATAGTGAATGGAGACTATGATCCATTGACAAATGACTACGACATAGCACTGATGAGACTCAGTAGCCCCCATCACAGTGGGAGGTTAGTGTAAATTATTACTCCTGGAAACATGCTGTCATATTGATTAGACCTTTATAGAGTGTGAATTGTTTCAATAAGAACCACAGATTGTATACTAAAGATTGTATTCACTGTATATTATGGTAAGGACATGTATTCAGAAGGCCAGCCATTCCCAAAGTCAAGGGTGCTGCATCGAATGGGGCTCACCCAATCAAAATACAAGAGAAAGCGATATATTTCCTTGAAATTTTTATTCAAAAAGCATAAAGAACACAGGTTCTTGGCTATAAATTGTTCCTGCTACCCATTTTGTTAATTTATATATATAAAATATGTAAAGTGATAAGGACCCACCTGCCACTAGGATATATATGTATATACATATATATAATATGTAAAGTGATAAGGACCCACCTGCCACTAGGACACAAGCTTCAATACAAGAGCAGTAAATTTAGGTCAGAGTAATAAGTAATATCACAAACTCACCACCTCCTATTACCAGTTTTAATTCACTTTTTATATAAATAGATTCGTATAAATATGTAACTGTACATACTTGAGTAATTTCAAACTGAAGTTTTGAGAATCACAGCGGTAGGCTTCACCTCCGTTTTGATGCCCTCTAGTGGCTATATATTATAAATGGCAAGCTTCTCACAATGTTATAAATCATAATCAGCCTGCGTAATTGGGGATATCTTTATATGTATTGCCTGAATGTTTTTTTTTTTATTTATTTTTTTTATTGTAACTTTGACAGTTTCCAATGTACGGAATATTTGTCTTCCAGATACCCGCAGACCAGTTTGTCTACCCCCTAAAGACTATGGCCTTACTAATGGAGCCTCAATGCATGTGACAGGTTGGGGATACCAGCGCGAAAATGGTGAGGAAACCTACATGTAACCCTCTCTTCATCAGCTGCTTCTTTGAACTTTGAGGTTACCGACTGCAAACGTTATGTGCTTGTACTGCTTTCAGGTGTGGTTTCTGACAGATTGCAGGAGGCCAGTGTCCCTCTGATAGTCCAGTCTACATGTTCCAGCACCACTGTCTATGGTAGTACCATAACACAAAGGATGCTCTGTGCTGGTTTCCCAGAAGGAGCGGTTGATGCATGCCAGGTAACAGACCTCTAATACAAACTGAATTCAATCAAGGTCTGCTTCTGGATTTTGTAGTCTGAGTATTATAGTGACTTTTGGCAAATGTTTTGGATATTAAAAACTTCAAAATTTTGTTTTGAACTTCAGGGGGACAGTGGGGGCCCTCTGGTACACTTCAACACCACTAAATGGCATCTGGTAGGAGTGGTGAGCTGGGGAGATGGCTGTGCCCGGAAGGGAGAGCCGGGTGTTTATTCTAATGTGGAGGAGATGCTCAACTGGGTCCAAACAGCCATTGAGGTATTACATGCCGAATATGGTAGTCCCATAAGTTTTGAAAGGAAGTCACAACACAGTGTTTGTCATTTAATGGCTAGAAGTTTGCCTCAAAAGTATTAAAAAATTAATACTGTAATGTATACAACCCCCACTATAATTTTTACTTCACCCCTACAGAAAAACCCATGATGTCATCCACTGTGACAAACAACCACCACAGGACTCCAGCACGGTGTACCTCTGCTAGACTGTGAAACTAACCATTGTCGTTGCTTAAAGGTGATAAAAGGCTGAAGATCTCAACAACAAAATGGAAACACAAACCATATGGATAAGAAAAGTATATGTGTACGATGTCATGTGTGCCATTTCATATTCGTTATCTCAGGGGATATATATTTATATTGCTATGTGCACTGGTCAGTTTGGGGTTTTTATAGCAGATTGCTTAAACGTTGTTTTTGTTTTTTTGACAGGCACAGATAATTGTGCTATTTTTTTTTTTTTAATATTATTATTGTTGTTGAGTGTTCTCAAATCAATAAAATTGTTAATTTTATCTGTATTTTATCTATATGAACACTAACTGCTGCAAACACTGTTCTGTGAAGTTTGTGGAGTTTGACAAGCCTCGGACATAATGTAGCTGCTTACTCAGTGCCTTGAATTTTGGTGTGCAATGTGTTAAAATGAATACTCCAAACTGTTAGAGGAAACGGACTGTATCATCAGGTATCACCAATATTTTAAAAGTGACAAATCTGAGAGTTTAATGCACTCACTGTGCTCTTTTAGCGGACCAGCCTCTAAAGTCAAATCACTTTTTTGCACCACTGTGGGAGCGATGCTTCCAACCACAAAATGATTTAAGCATTTGAAGTGGAACGTGAGAGTTAAATGGCCTCGCTGTACACGTAGAACATTCAAGTCGCAACTCTAAGGTTACATCCACCATGCCTTCAATATACTCACACAATGGCGAGGAATATTCAGACTTGTGGTCAAATTGCCTTCTCTGCTCAATTGCAATGCCTCAAATATATTGTAATTTTTTTTGTCCAATTTACTGCAGTTACTCAAATTTTGCACTCAACCAAAACTCATTCTAACAGCGTAAATCGGCCTGCATTTGTTTGTCATAGGTTTAAATCTTTATATCTGTGGTGACAAAGAATATATTGTATCATATATTTAAAGAAAATAGTTGGGCCTGAGTCAGAGTGCCACTGAGATGAATATTTTTTTAATATTGTGCATTTTGTTTATTTTTGGTTGGTTGTTTTTTTTTTGTGGGTGTGTGTGTGTTTGTGAGCATTTGTTTTTTTTTTATATGCCTGTAAATGGTTTTTAAAGACAATAAAAATGTTAACTTGGTACCTGGGACAATTCTGATCTTTACAAGTGTGTGTTGTTAATTGTTTAATTCAGTGTCCTCCCAGCCTCAAACACAAACCCACAGACCCTTAAACTAATACGGACAACAGGAAAGAAATTATTTGTTACCATTAGTTGCATTTTGAACAAAAGATTGTGCAATTCATAATTTTATCTAATATTTCATAATCAGATAACCCGCCTTGCCAGAAAGGAAATCTGCTTAATATCATGGAAAATGCAACTAAGTCTGAAAGAAATATAAAATATCTACCTTGTTCTTTTACATCTTAGACATTTTTCCCTTTCATTTTTTTTTTTTTACCTTACCCTTAAATTTATAGCACAATGATGTACACTCACTGGCCACTTTGTTAAGTATACTTCAGCACAAATATGTAGCCAGTCATTCAACTCCATGCATTTAGACAAGTGGACATGGTCAAAATGACCTGCTGAAGTTCAAACTGAGCATAAGAATGGAGAAGAAAGGTGAATTAAGATTCTTTGAACACAGCATGGCTGTTGGTGCTGCTCTGTTGGGATTTTTCCCGCACAACCATATCTAGGGTTTACAGAGAATGGTCTAAAAATATATATCCAGTGTGCAGCAGCTCTGCAAATACCTTGTTGATGCACAGAGGTCAACAGTAAGTAAAACAACCACTTCTTACAACCAAGGTAAGAGCATTTATGAATGCACATCAAACACTGAAGCAAATAGCCTACAGCAGCAGGAGTCTGATAAGATTCAATTTCTGCTGCAGAATTTGGATAGTAGGGTCAGTCATCCTGCCTTGTATCATTGGTTCAGACTGCTGCTGCTGGTTGTGGTGTGGGGAATATTTTTTGTTACAAATAATGATTACAGTGTGCCCTTTTTCTGATGGATGTTTTCAACAAGATAGCACACCATTTCCCAAAGCTCAAACTCATTTCTTGACATGACAGTGAGTTCACTGTACTCAAATGGCCTCCACAGTAACTAGATCTCAATCCAATAAAGCGCCTTTGGGACGTGGTGAAAACTGAGACTCATCATGGCTGTGCAGCCAACAAATATGCAGCAACTGTGTGATGGTATCATGTCAATATGGGCCAAAATCTGAGGGATGGT